>JACCPG010011450.1:0-108898 GCA_016069955.1 Drepana arcuata
ATTAGAGCTTATGCGCTCCTGGTACCTTCCATTAATCCTACCTTTCTTCTGCTTATTTTTTTCGTTACGGCAACTGTATCTCCTTCAATTAGAGCTTATGCGCTCCTGGTACCTTCCATTAATCCTACCTTTTTCTGCTAATTTTTTTCGTTACGGCAACTGTATCTCCTTCAATTAGAGCTTATGCGCTCCTGGTAACTTCCATTAATCCTACCTTTTTCTGCTTATTTTTTCGTTACGGCAACTGTATCTCCTTCAATTAGAGCTTATGCGCTCCTGGTACTTTCCATTACCCAAATATGTGATTAATTTGTTTTTTCTGTGTAATTTTATCGCATCTAAATATTAGACATTAGAAATTAAGCGTTATTAATATGAAATAAAAGATTCATATAATATTTAATCATATTTTAATCGTAGTTTACACTTCGTATGATTCACATAACATAGTAATCGCTTAATATAACTTTTCGCCTACAAACGTGAAAAATTAAATAATTTAGATCATTAATAGTAATTATTATTTAAAGTATCACAAATATCGGATAGAGTAACACTGCTCTTAAAGCGCAAAGCATCTATCGTATAGTCTATAGGGCTGCCTCGGGGCCGGCGAAGACACGGGAACACTGATTCTGTTGTACACAATATATAGCTAGTGGTTGCGCTGTTTCCAAGAAAATAGACTATTTCACTGAGGTAACCTTACCAAATTACACAATAGTAAAGTACACGTGTCAGCCCTAGCTTTTGCTTTACGAAAAGGTCCCAAGAGTACAAGAGTGTACTAATCGCTCCAACATTGTATTGTATCAAACGCATACGACATTGAAATTTAATCTCAAAGTTATTAATCCATAGAGTACATTTTCACGAGAACTTAATTTCTAAGTTTAAAATAAAAAAATTGAGCTGAGCTTTTGTTTAGAGAACAAGGCAAGAATACGTATGTATATCCTAAAATGTAATCTATGGAATGTTTGAGTTTAACTTCCATTGCGATATTAAGAGCTGATTGTTGCAATGTTGTGTATTCCAACAATAAATCACAGAGTTCCATTCACTGATACGAACTAACGTCCGATTGGCACACATTACTTAAACAATACTAGAGTTCGGACAAATGATCACTATTCTTACCGGCTAATTACACATTGCATTCGCAATAAAGCTTAAGTTCCCATGTTATAAAGACAAGTGCCTATGAATAAGCCCTTTCATTTATGGAAGAATTCAACTCTGTGGCTGACATAGAAATGTCAATACCTATAATATAGAGGTAGTAACTGGTAGCTTGTGATTCGATCACCTGTTTTATATGTTTTAATTCGTATAAGTGAACCAAAAACCAGACGCAATTTCACCTATGAATTGAAACTAAAAATATCACGTTTATTAACATAAGTAATCCTTTCAATTATTTTATGCGGCCTTAGAACTCATTGTGTAAGATCATTAACGTACTGTGCTCAATACACCAATAAGAGCGTTGTGCTTATCGTTAAAACTGATTAAGACATTGGTTGATGTTTATTAATCATTGTTGGTAAGTTGGTAATCGCACAGGTGTATACGGAGCCTTATTGCGAAACAGCGCAACTCGGGTATCTACTACCCGCTGGCAGATAGCGAAGACAATAGTGATTCGTCGCTTACATCGACATTGACCGACTGCAGGCCGGGTAATGTTGACACTCGGGTCAGTTTCATTGTCAAGACAAGTAGTCCAAGTATTGGGGTCGGGTTCCAATAAAGCAAATACGTATTTTGATAAACTATTCACGCAGTAATTGAAAGGCTATCACGCGTTTCTTTTATGATCTTATAGCACTTTAACAGTGACGTAAAATCAACTCTTCGGTTATTTAAACTTGCAACAGTACGGGTCTATCTTTGCTCATCCTGTATATATGCATGCATATCGTCACAACCTCACAAAACCCCAGCTTAACATAAAAACCGCGTTGTGGCTTATATTCACAAACTTGTGCAGTCCCAATAAAGTACAAATTTGCTTGTACTCAAAATCGCGTATCTTTTCATCGCTTTTATTTTTTTAGAATCGCTTTGTGTTTAAACATTGTTCTATTTCCAAAATGTCGTCTGTTAAGTATGATTATTGTCATCAAAATTATTTAATAAGGCTGCTACATATAAACAAATCATAGTTTATCTTCTCTGCTTATTAAAAAAAGTTATTTAGGACTTAACATTATAAACATGGATGGAAACAGGATAATACCTCACATTCCTTATTTAAATTAATACTATATTTTGATGGACAACATAGGTTATTTAATGAACAATTTTAATCGATGTATTTATATTGGACGAGACTGGTATGAGAAAAGAGAGCCGTTACCATTCTGACAGCAGGATATAATGTCAAGATGACAGGCGAAAGAAAAAAAAAGTGCGATAGAAGGGCCATAGATTATGCGAAAACCGGTGACATTTGAGAATGTTAAAATCCCCATTAAAATGCTACAAATGGATGATGTCGCCGTATTGGTTTTGGAATGCTATCGAATCAAAAGTTAAATATTTGAAAAGGATTCATGAACCTTTAGTAAAAGTGAGACATTTGTCCGGCCTTGATCGGTCTCGCCAAAACTATCTGGGATAACTGTAGGTACCGCCTACCATATAAAACACATTAATTATATATATATTTCAGGATCGCATATACAAAGATCATCATAACATCCTAAAAGGCGCCATAGACGCGACCTCAAAGAGGGTTACTCGGTCATTTATTCATGCCCATAAATGTATGGCAAAGAGCGATTGGTGTCACGAACAAGTCGAATACGGCCAATATTTTGTGGAACTGTCAATTCCGACATTTATATAATCTACATTTCGGTATGCATGCGTCAATCTGCTTACCGAAGCCTATCTAATCTCATCGTAATATTGAAATATATTATCATTTCAGCTTTCTAAACTCTAGTCGTTGTGGCAGTAAGGCTTCTTCGTCAGCATATTTTACAATACGAGCGTTGAGCACTCGAAAGGAACTGACATAATATCCGATGCGTTTTAATTTAGCGATTTCTCTAGTAGTCTAGTTCTTATAACAGAGTAAGAATTTCGACTTATTTTCACAATGACGCAAGGGATTATTTCCACAACTGCTTCACTGAAATATCTGCAGTTTTATTTATGTTTATAGAAATCATGATAATAAGACTATCTCCTTTGACGCTAGCATTTTCTCAAGGGAATTTAAAATGAGGCGGATTATACCAAATACTTATTGTTGCTTCTGAACTTGGTCGGGTAGTAGGTTCTACATCAGATTTCTGTACCTTATCATCTCGTCTTCTTATAGCTCCTGTCTCAGTAATATTACAGCTTGAATAATATTGCAATCAATTGAAAAAAAAATACGTTCGTCATAGACACACTTCACTAAAATGAACCCTGTTGCAATCGAGCATAAACCACTGTCAAAAGTCGATATATATTCACGCCTTCTTACAAGGGTCCCCGAGGGGTAGGCAGAGGTGTATAGTTAGTACCCACGTGACCGATGGCGAGTCCATCGCCGTTACTCCAGCACGATTATTCATACGTCTTTTTTAATTTCTTCTCAAACGTATGCAGGTTTCTTCTCGATGTCTTCCTTCACCGTAAAGCTCGTGTGACTAATCACTGTACTCAATTCAGAAGAACTCATTGTATCCAGTCTTGATTTCGACGGCGAACGAGTATGTACAATGGAAGTTTAGTATCGAGATCGGCCGCGGGCAGTGTCATAGAGGGAGCAATTAACAGCGCTAGTGCGGCGCGGTTCGTTAGGAGGGCGCGGCCGGCGAAGGGCCCGCCTCGGGGTCCGCCGGAGGCACCGCCGACCCGTACAGGAATAAACTCCTGGAATTACATAAAACATGTTAAATCATATTATAGGAATGCCGTGAAGAGTCGTGGTGGCCGACTGGTTCAAGTAGTGGTCTACAACACATAAATTGCAAGTGCGAATACAATGATTGGTCACACGACGAGCTTTACGGTGAAGGTAACATCGAGAGGAAGCATGCATACGTTTGAGAAGAAATTCAAAGTCGTGCTTGAGATCGATAAGTTTAGTGTAAGTGTGCAACCGTCCACGAATGTTTGAGTATTATTGATACACACTAATTACCTATATACACACGCACACACCAATTAATAGACTCGGGTCATACTCCCCGCATCCCTCGACCAGTTCAACTAGAAATTGGTGGGGCGCGTCTTCGTGGATAGCAATATCTATAACTATATATGGTAACTACGCTGAGCTTAAAGTGTAACGCGATGCATACCGTAGCCGAGCGGAGCGCGAGGAGGTGGAGGGCAGGTCGTCGGGCCAGGAGGCGGCGGAGGCAGCGGAGGCGGCGGAGGCGGTGTCGGCCACGTCGGCCGTGACCTGCAGCCGCAGCGTGTCAGCCGCGTCGCCCGCCTCGTGGCCCGCCAGCGAGCCCGCCAGCGCCGCCAGCGAGGCGCCCACCTGCCCCGAGCCGGCCGACAGCGACGCGTCGCCTGCACACAGCACACAGCGCTCACACCTCACACCTCACCACGTGCTCGACATGGATTCGTTTCAAGAGTGTGTCAATAGATGGAGCTAATTTGTTTGCGGGAATTTCTAGATCGCGCTATTGATGAGTCTCGGATGAGAAATTACCCTATTATTTATTTATGTTCTCTAGATACCATACAGACAGGAGTTTTATTGAAAAGCAAACTCTTATCATATAACTTATGGTCTATTGGCATGGACCGCATGGATGGATGGATGTCGTTCGCACCACTAGGTGTGACAGACAGATATTCTTCGAGCCGAATTCAAAATGTAAATGTATGACGGGAATGACGCTACTAAATAAGGCTGCTTTTTTTTTTGGGAATGAGGTATAGGTACATATCTACGCTCGTTATTTGGTTACGTTCGAAGTTTGGTCTAATTTTCGATTTAAAGAGTAGCAACAGCATTGGCTACGGTGACGCAATCAGGCGTCATACCTCCCGTTCCATATAGTAATAATTGAGCGACCGACCAGTCGTTTTTCATGACACAAGAACATAAAAAAATACAATTAAATTCGGGAGGAGGGAGTAAATGTATGCAGGTGATGCTCACCGATGCTGGGCTCGAGGCGGCGCGAGGTGGCGTCGGCGTCAGGCGCGGGGTCGCGCTCGTCGTCGTAGGCAGTGGGCGCAGGGCCCCCACACCCGCCCGCGCGGCACAGCGACACCGGCACCACGCCGTACACGTAGAACAGCAGGATGGGCACGCCAATGCCCACCGCCAGCCCCGCCACCAGCGGCGACACCACCAGCTGCAGGCACACGCACACACTACGTCACTATGGGTGGGATTTTTTTCTTTTGAGGATAGAGTACCCAGAAGCTAACAGTACATATAGAATTGATTAACTGTTATGCGAAAATTCTCATATGGTTTTCAGTGGCGATACTAACGGCTGGATAAGGCGAAACCAGTCAACGTAGATCTGATGCTAGCATATAGTAGCACGTATGTGATGCGAATGACGAGAGAACCATTTCGTAGTACCTACTAAATCAAACGTGCGCCCTCTGTCATACAAAGTAAAACACCGATCGCACGATAAGTTAACCTCTTATTGAGCAGCGTGTCCAAGAGGTGCCGTTAGTGCAGTAGGGGTGTACTCACGGCGGCGGCGACGGCGGCGGCCACGGCGGCGCGGCGGCGGGCGGGCGCGGCGCGGCGCAGGCGGCGGTGCGCGCGGCGGCCGGCCCACAGCGGCAGGCCCACCAGCAGCGCCGGCAGCGCCACGCCCGCCACCACGGCGATGCCCAGCGGCGCGCCCGCCAGCGTGCCCAGCTGCCACAGCAACTTCTTCTTGCGCGACCACGGCTTCTTGCCCCAGAATGTGCACCCGCTCGGACTAAACACATCACCAATTATCATTAAAAAAATATATTTCAATTTCAATTAATAAATATACGAAAAATTTTATGGATAGCTCATATTGAATTCGACAATTTGTTTTTCATGGGTCGTACACTTTTACGTTTCGGTAGATATAAATCGTACGCCCTACTATCTCTGTTTACCCCGTGACCTCTGGACTATAGATTCTGCGAGATGATATGCTATATGTATGTGTACAAAACTATGTAAAAAACGTATTTTTGTACGTTTTTTACGTAGTTTAGTTATGTATAAAAATTAGTTAAATCATAATATTAATTTATCCTTCGAGGAATTAACATACAAAGAACTGACCTAAGGTAGTGCAGGTCGGAAACCTCCTTCATGCAGAGCCAGCAGAACTCGGCGCCGCACACGCAGCACACCATGTGGTTACACGAGCCATCCTCCACCTTCACGATCAGCACCGAACACCGCGGACACGGCTTCACCTCACCTGCAACAACATGGTACAATGCGGTATTATAAATATAGCAATTTCTAGGGAATAAAGATGGATACCTTTCTGTGAAAAATCCATAGAACCATTAATTATTTCTTTACTTCACTAGTAGGTATTACTAGCGTGGTTTTATCGTGTTATGCAATGTATTCTATAAGCGGATGCTTGTAATTAGCAATTAACGACACGACTACATGTGTAGTAAATTTTATTTAAATTATGTTTATTAACAATATTGAGTGTTGTCAGAGACAGATAAAATATTTGTGGCAAATCAGTATCCCGCGGCAACGTGCTAAGAAAACTGGCAGCAGTAATGCTGATTCTCTGAGCGAGACATGTTCTAGTTCTCCCCCTTACCACGGCTTGCTACTAGATGAAGCAAGACGTCTTTAAGAAGCCGATGAGCTTCAGGACCCCATGGTTTTCCTCAAGGAGAGATTCAACCGCAAACACCGCAAGAATTTTTTAAGATTATTTACCATGTTTGTTGGTAAATGTTTCGTTAATTTCGATTAGGGATAGATAATAGAGAGAAGCTCGTCTAATCCTTGACTATAATTCTCTGGCTCGCTCACTCACGCGGGCAACGCGTGCTACCCAGTCGGCTCATAACTATTTATGAGTTAAGTCTCACCCCGAACATATGCTAAGAAGCTTCACTTAAAAAATTTAATTGGCAAATTCCTGAGCAAGCAATTAGTATAATATTCTATCGATATGTACGTTACGTTACGTACGTATCGTTATATTGTTCTCACAGTACAAGCTTAGAATGGGCTTATGTCGATTTGTGTGGAACTGGGATCAAGATGTAACTGCAGGTACAAGAAGAAGAAGCAGGACACTTTCAAAAGATCACATCGATCAACAAGGAAGGGTCAAGTCAAGATTACTCGTATTATTTTTGATTGTCCGTTTTGCGTGAATTGTCCCAGAAGCAAGGCAGCTGACATGATTTCACATGTTGTACACACACAAGAAAAAAATAGTTTTAGCGTAAATCTAACCATGGTCAACGTCACTGTGTGAGGGCTGCGGCTGGCGGGGCGTGGGCTGGCGGCTGCGGCGCGCGGCGTCGCAGGTCTGCGTGGGGTGCCACGCCGCCTTGCAGTGGTAGCAGAAGGAGGCGCCGCAGCCCGGCGCCAGGCACGTCAGCTTGGGGCACGACGCACATCCCGTCGCCACCACCGCGAAGCTGCACGTACCAGAGCATTGTTGTGAGAACCTAGTGTCTAGTCAAACTTAATATAAGTTTAAAAACACTAATAACCAAACATTATTAACTGTGTATATTTTAAAAAACAAATAAACAAAATTAGAGCCGTGGTGGCCGAGTGGTTCGAGCAGTTGCCTGCGACGCAAAGGTCGCAAGTTCGAATCCGGACTGTACCAATGAGTTTTTCTAAACTTAAGTACAGTGATTAGTCACACCACGAGCTTTTACGGTGAAGGAAAACATCGAGAGGAAACCTGCATACGTCTGAGAAGAAATTCAAAAGGCGTATGTATAGTCGTGCTTGAGTAACGGCGATGGACTCGCCATCTGTCACGTTGGCACTTAATATACCTCTGGCGAAAAGTAGGTGTGTGGGTATTACCTATACACCTCTGCCCACCCCTTCGGGGACACTTGTGGGAAGGCGTGAGGATATATTATAAACAAAATTACTCATCTGGTGAACCAGTTAAGTAGTTTATATAGTCAATTAGATGTAGTTAGAACGAAATAGTGATTTATGTCTAGAAAACGTTAGCGCTCCCACCTAAGCGACTTGGTGACTTTTGGTAAATATCAAAGTTTTCAATCAATAGCTCCAAACGAATACAAGTCCTAGCTGCTATTGCTGAAACACTATGTTATATACGCGTTAAGTCGATCGAAAAACATTTAGATACGTAGGTTAGGTATTATATGTATGGAAACTTTTAGGCATTCCACTCGACATTCTGTGTCGTACATGGACAGAATACGAACTTATTCTATGTATATTTAAAATCATGTCTAATCAAGTTAGGAATAAATACCAAAGGCTAGAGGCGCTACGTACATATCCGATGCATAAACATGTTGGTTTGGTTGGCAAGTGTTGACCATCTTTTAATATATGCACAAATAAGCTGTATTTAAAAGAACTTTAAGTTCAATGACACACAAATAAAGTATTAATCCGAACTGTAAAATAAAACTCGATCGTCCATGAAACGCCAGCTAGACAATGTCATTAAATATACAAAAACAACGACATCTAATTACATTACACAATGGTCTACTCGGTTAATTGACGCTGTATTTGTCTTTATTTCAATGCATTTTGATAAGTTTTTGTAGGTATCCGCATATAAAATTGGCCTTTTTACCACGTTTCCTCAGTGGTGCTTGCTCTGTTCTATTGTTCTCATTTGAGGTCGTAACAATGTCTGTTTTTCGTTCATCTATACATTCCGCCCAGTTACATAATCTGCACACATCCATACCTCATCGAATGTAATTAATGAAACCTTTACGATGAATAAAAATACCGAGAGGAAACATTCCGTGAACAAACATTGAGAAAAAAGAGAACAGAAATGTGTACCCGTAAAATCAAATGATAAAATAAAAGTAAAACGTTTTTAGATATATGAATATTACCTGCAGTCAGGAGCGGGACACCACCTGGTGTCAGGGTCGGCGGCGAGCGCGCGCCTCACTGAGAACTCTTCGTACTTGTCATAAAGTACTGGGTTGTCCACTATTCGACGGACATCTGGAACAAACAATGTTATCATTAGGGCAATTTTTATGAGTGGTATCTGAACCCGAATGCGAATGAAAATTATTGATCGCTTTGTTGATAATCACGTTGAACAAAATGGCGAGAAGATACCGTTCAAAGTGCAACATAGGTGCAGTGTGTTGAGAAACCGTTCCGAACGCGTGACAAGTTTTACATGGGGGATTATGTCTGTTATACTAAGAGTTTATCCGATAAACCCTGTGGATTTTTTAGACACTTAAGTAATATAATAAAAATATATCTTTTATTATATATATTTAAAATAGCGGAATCAAAGAATATATTTCGTTAAACTATCTTTGTAGCTTTCAATTTTTCAGGATTCAATTGTCTCCTATTTCCTAATCCTAGGTATAAGCCATCACCATCTTAACCTTCATCCAAAACGGTTCAGCCGTTTTGCCGTGATAGAGCAGCAAACATCCAAACTTTACCTTTTTTAACCTTTATAATATTAGTACGATTAATTTATAGTAGCAGATTTTTATTCGAAAATTAGGTCATCAAATTGCTAATGCACACTGTATATTAATAATTGTTATGACGCTAGAAATTGGGTCTGAAAATGCCGACTACTGCTTACTTGGAACTTGTTACTTTATAGTTACACGAAGAGAGAATAGACTGGTTTATAGAAAAACTCGAAAAGGTCGGCGGGTTACGTCTGGTATCTCGGGATTGATCTTATCGTAATGCCCTATATCCCTAGAAATTGTCTGCTCTTATCTTACGGGCACATTGTCATCCGTGACTGGTATGTGAGATTAGCTGTTAGATTAAGGCATGTAGCAACTTGGTCATATCGATCGATCTGTGGACTTGTGCAACTTTGGGTCACTCGTGTTTTGTTTATTAATACAAAATGATAATATATCACATCACGAACTTCCCGTGAAGGAAAATATCGAGAGGAAACCTGCATATGTCTGAGAAGCAATCCAGAGGCTAGAATAATCGTGCTTAAGTAACGGCGATGGCTTCACCATCTGTCACGTTGGAATCTAAAATATATCTGTGGCGGAAAGTGGGTGTGTGTGGGTACTACCTATACACCTCTGCCTACCCCTTCGAGGATCATTGTGAGAAGGAATGAGGATTTATTTAAAATGTTAAAGCTATAATAGATAGTTACGGTATCAGATTGTTCATACGGGCTATATGTTTATTTACGGAGCAAAAAAGGACACGTTAATAAAATGCTAGTGGTTTATAAACACCGCAACGCTTCACACAGATTCATGGTATTTACACAGAGAACAGTTAGTCATCGTTAGCAAACAACGCCATGTAACATCCAACGACACGCAAGTGTCACGTTAGCACAGAACTTCTAATGACTAATGTGTGAAAATATCTTATTGACAATAATGTAGTGTACAACGCAAAGATTGCCAGCTGTGTTTGAATAATCAGAAACAACTTACACACCTCTGCTTATCCCCTCTGTGACCCTTCTATACTCTTGGTATTTTTTCAAGCCTTCCCGGCTTGAAGACACACTGACTACGTAAGTTTTCTCACAATGGCTGAAAAGCTCATCGTAGGACAATTACCCCCTAGATGTAGTAACCGTAGCTTCTTTGACTTCAATAGACGTATTAATATTATTCGAATAGCAACTGCCAATTTGGTTTTGTACAAATATTGTTTCTTTTTCACTGACTTACTTGGATTATGTATTTGAGTATTAGCGTTATCAATCAATTTGTCCGGTTATGCTAATTTCATATCGACGGTACACTCAAGGACTTTTCGAAATTATAATGCATGAAGAGGGGATTTGTATTCGATATTTTCATGTATGGAGAGTCTGATCAAGTCTGATGTTTGTGGATGGAGCGAAAGAGGTGTGTAGAAATCAGGCGCTCTACTCTCTCTGCCCACCGTGTGAGGGAATCGGCGTGATTATGTGTATGTATGCTATGGACGAAACACATCATGTTCAGGAAAACTATAAATCCATATTAGGAGGCAAATCATGTGTTGTTGTTACAATATTTTACTACTAACTAAAAGTTATAAAGATACATAATTATTATACAGTCATCGCCACATGCGGCCATATCATTACGAGTAATATGTTATGGCATAAAGCTTTTTGCTTTATATGGCTGATAAACGTTGGTAAGGGCGAGAATTCGGTTTATCTTTTTAATTACGAAAGTAACAGGTGGTCTCGCCCAACCACCTTTAAGCAATGGCTGGGAAATCACTAGAATAACTTTTATACACAAAAATATTCTTTTTTTATTTATTTACTTTAACGTATTTAACAATAAATATAGTACACTGAAGCACACCAAAAACGGGACATAGTTCGTTTATTCAGATTTACAAGTATAAAAGATTACTTAGCTAAGTAAGGTAGCTAGGAGCGAGGGTTGAACACGCAGCAACTGGCGTAGAAGTCTTACCACTATCAATATGCCAGACACCCAGACATGTCGTCGGCTACATCCTCATTGTCGATTGTTAGTGAACGGATACTTTTATGGCTAAAATAAGTGATGGATATTTGAAGAAAACCACAAACCAACTGGCACGTGCGTAGTTACTGATACAAATGATACATTATACATAAGTACCCTTGTTTACCGCTTCACGCTTTAGAAATAATAAATAAACTGTGGTTCGGTACTTGTCCTTTGTAAATTTTGAATAGCCAGCTATACAGAGTATATCGATAACACGAGCAAGTATAACTCGCTATTCCCCAAGTTTCCTTCCATTTACTTGCAAGGATTCTCTGTCACGCAAGGATTCCATTGTGAACAAAGTAGCAAGTAGTAATTTTCCTTTTCATTGTTCTTGTTCGAAAACGATTTACCAACTCTGGAATATAACTCGACTCTTTGAAATAGTATTTAGAACGTCATATATCTTTAAATTACCAATTCAATAGCAAAGCTTTGTCATCAAATACATGGCCATTGGTAAAACTTGAAAACCTTTAAAAAAAATCGTGCTATAAGAGAAATAATCAAGATTGCATTTTCGAAGCCCGACTGAGACAACGTTTTATTTTTCGAATATAAATACAGTTATTCCAACACCACGAGCTTTGAGGAAAAACATCGAGATAAAATCTGCATACGTTTCAGAAGAAATTCAATGACGTGTATAGTCGTGATAAAAAGCGACGTTCATCTATTATGGTGATATTTATCTCTGAATGAGGTGTTACTTACCTACAAGGTAACCCTTGTAATAACTCGAAAGTCAAGCTAACAGTTCACAATTAATGTCTTTACCTAAGCTCCGTTTATAGGGACTTACCTAAAGGATGCATGCTTTCGTGGCAGACGGGACAGTTGACTGGAACGCGCGCTTCGAAGATCTCTATCGCGAGGTACTGACGGAGGCAGGGCTCGCAGCAGCGGTGCGTGCACCACGCGAGGCGCACCATCACGCTCGAACTGAACATCGACAGGCATAATGGACACTCGATCACATCGCCCTGGAACCAAGCAGATAGCAGTTGTTACACATTATAAATATATTTTTCCTTTCACACCCTCCTTGAAGAACTCCCCATTCCCATTCCCAGGTGGGCCGTATGCTTGTTTGCCACTCTTGTTGTATAAAAAAAAAAAACTCCGCGCTTTGCTCTCAAGTAGAGAACGAGCTATATATTATTACTACAAAGGTGGCAAGCTCCTGTATGCTGCACACCTGTTTACAAGTAGTAACCATAGTCTATGACTCAAGCAATACCAAAGATCACCCTTGCCTTGCAGACCTTATGGTAGGCGATGTTGCTGTACGAAAATTCAAAGAAACGAACTAATTCCGCTTCGCCAACAAGCCATGTGGATTTCTGGAATTGTTACTTACCGCAGGAACTCATGAATTGAACTGAAGGTATTGAGTGAATATTTAACATACATAAAATGTTGTAATGAAGCTATTGAGTAGACAGGTGCTTTCGTTAATCATAAAAAATAGCACGTGAGGTTCAGATGCACAGAGAGAGTATCAAAAGTGTAAATACCAGCCACTCAATGTCAAACAACCGACATGACGATAAGTGGTAGCGTTTACTGCATTCAATCAATTACAGGTACAGATGAACTCGTACAAGTCGAACCAAATTCGGTCTAGTTCGCTCTCATTAAATTGGCCTGTAGCTGTTATGTGCATAGTTCATATTATATATTTTATAATAAGGCTTCCATCATTTATAGTATCCTCCCGCCTTCCTAAATGGGAAAGAAGGACTACCCGAAGGGGTGGGCAGAGGTGTATAGATAGTAGTATCCAAACCAAACACCCACTTTCCGCCTATACATACATACATACATACGCCTTTGAATTATTTCCCAAACATATGCAGGTCTCTTCTCGACGTTTTCCTTCACAGTAAAAGCTCGTGGTGTGACCAATCACTATATTTAAGTTCAGAAAAACTCATTCTCACACTCATCAGCACAGTCGGGATTCGAACTTTATGTTGTAGACAACTACTCAAACCGTTCGGCCAACACGCCTCGTGGAACACTATTCGGTCTGACCATATATTTCCATTGCTGTAGATATGTGTAATGATTGCGCCACCAATCATCATCATCAAACTCTTGTCGGCGTCTCTGATGCAATTCCTTATATTATTATTATTATTATAATTCCTTCCAATTACTTCTGTCCAGTGCAACCTCTTTGACCTACCTATACGTCATGTCATGAGAGACAGTTTATCTTTCTATCTGAATCGTACATATATGTTAATCTCCTCTTCATATCTTCCCTTGTACCTTCCTTCTTAGATATCTGTCATATCACACAAGGTGGCCTACATATTTCATCTTCTTTTGTCGACCTTCTTTAGCAGTACTATTGATTCTTCGACTCTTACACCACAAATAATAAAATCAAATCTCATTAGCATTTCGGTTGTGATGACACTTGTTTGTGAAATCTAAGGCCGCGATTGGTAACCAAATATCGAAAAGGTATTCTCAACTTTAGCTCCAGACTACAATATAGGTATGTCGGCATATCTGCAATGTATATAAGGAGCATTGGTTTATTTAGACGCTTATTGTCAGTGTGATTCAACTCTAGTGATAATATGAAATTGTTTATGTACAATTCAAGATCGCCGATTGACGACACTCGATCACATACTAAATATTTTTTTTCGTAACTTGAGTTAATTCTGTTATCATCTATCAAAGATGGATGGATGGAAAGAAGCCGTGGTGGCCGAGTGGTTCGAGCAGTTGCCTGCGACGCAAAGGTCGCAAGTTCGAATCCCGCCTTTACCAATGAGTTTTTCTGAACTTAAGTACAGTGATTAGTCACACCACGAGCTTTACGGTGAAGGAAAACATCGATAGGAAACCTGCATACGTCTGAGAAGAAATTCAAAGGCGTATGTATAGTCGTGCTTGAGTAACGGCGATGGACTCGCCATCTGTCACGTTGGCACCTAATATACCTCTGGCGGAAAGTGGGTGTGTGGGTATTACCTATACACCTCTGCCTACCCCTTCGGGGACCCTTGTGGGAAGGCGTGAGGATATATTATTTTATATTATTATTATTATCTATCAAAGATATTGAATGTATAGAAAAAGAGTTCAAGTATTGAACGAGATATAAGTTGGGCCCTACTTCTCTTAAATTTAAATAGTCAAGTAGAAAAATCATTACATATGCTTATATATATTATTGAGGTCATATAAAATTTATACACACACTGCAATCGCAATATAAGTTGTTGCGAATGCAATTACTTAACGGTTGAACTCCCGGCGAATTGGATCGAATCAATTGCACAGTTTGCTGTAACAACAACAATAATAATTAATGTAACGCGGTTTGTTTGGGTTCGTTACCCTAGCCTACCCTACGTATATAAGGTAGCATTTGTGCGCTCTACCAGGGTAGGCAGAGAGGGTACAGCGTCAGTTCTATTTAGACTAATGGACCTCATTCGATATTGACGTTCCCATCTTTGAGTGTTCGATTGTTTTGAAGGTAGCTAGAGCGCGGAGTTCGTCTGCCTCTTTTTCCAGACATGTTTGCATTATATATGTATATTTTTTAACAGTGTAATAAACCTTTCTATATTATCTTAATATTGGTTACGCTTAATCATTGATCAAAGACGACAAGTGAGATCTTTAACTAGTCGAACAACTAGGCACTGATCAACTTTCCGTTAGTCGTTATGACTTTTTTGTGATATCTTTCCTGCTTGATTTTTTTTTTATACGACAAGAGTGGCAAACAAGAAAATGGTTACCGCAGTCTATTTACGCTCACGATACCGAAGTATCACTTGCGAGTTGCCACTCTGGGTTCGGAGAGTTATAGTGTGTTGGCAGCATAATGGGTTTAATCCCTCTGCTTCCAACACAATGTAACAATCCTGCCCCCCTCCCCAAGGAGCTCATTACTGGAAACCTTATTCACCGGATAGGAACACAACACAAGAAATTGTGTTATTTGGCTACGGACTTCTATAAGGTGGAGGTCCTGCCCCAGTCGGGCAGCTCCAAATTCGAACGGGAAACCCGTTATGCCCTACCTCTCTTAATTTATGTGATCATCTGTATCGCTGTATTGAGAGACATTGAAATGTAGAAAGACGTCAAGCTAAATATTTTACATCAACAGTTTTGTTCCCAGCTTTGCTTGGAGTCGGAGTATGATTGGGTCAACAACCCGAGCACAGTCATGACAATCACTAAATAGATGGAAAAACAGCACGTGCCAAATTTGGCTACACATATAAAAGCGAGGAGTTACTGGACAACAGTACATTTTACGTAATTGATACAGTTTGTACCAATTTAGCGAGCGATAATAATTCAAGACGTTGGGAGTAAATTGGGAGTAATGGACCCGAGGCGAGCACACTAAACAATAACACTCGGACTCGAGGCGACACACCACGGGCCCATAGGGAGCTTGGTGTTCAATCAATTAGTAATTCATAGAACGTTGACAGATGTGTATATAACATTAGGTGAGAACAATAACTCGCAAGGGGAGCTACGACGTTTCATGGACATTATTTGTTTTCAAGATATAGTTCACTATATCTTGAAAAAAAGCCGTGGTGGCCGAGTGGCTTGAGCAGTTGCCTGCACACAAAGATCGCAAGTTCGAATCCAGACTGTACCAATGAGTTTTTCTAAACTTAAGTACAGTGATTAGTCACACCACGAGCTTTACGGTGAAGGAAAACATCGAGAGGAAACCTGCATACGTCTGAGAAGAAATCCAAAGGCTAAAATAATCGTGCGTGAGTAACGGCTATGGACTCGCCATCTGACACGTGGGCACCTAATATACCTCTGCCTACCCCTTCGGGGACCCTTGTGGGAAGGCTTGAGGATATATATCTTGATGATATAACATTATTGTGTTAAAAGGTAACGGTTGCAGATAACGGACAAAATAGCTGTATAAGATGCATACCTATCATTGGCAGAGTCCCTAACGGAGTAGGCAGAGAGTATAGAGCGCCAGTTCTCTCTAGACCTACATACCTCTTTCGCTTCGTGCACATTCATCAGTCTCTTCATACATGATCCAAACATTGATTGAAAAGATGAACAAGGGCATGTTACGTTGGTTTGGATGTATAGAAAGGATGAGTGAAGAGAGATTGACGAAACAGATATACAAAGCAAAAGTGTGTGCAAAAAGAGACAGTGGAAGATCATGATCCAACTACCTAGATCAAATCGATCGGACGCTCACGGACGGGAACGACAAGATTACTCGAAACCGACGAGCATATATGAAGAGACTATACAGTCTCTTCATATATGCTCGTCGGTTAGATAAGGAGCTTTTTTTAATATCGAACAATATTTGGTTTCATCTTACAACAAGACAATAACGTAGTACGTAAACAAGAAACATCATACCGTTCGATACTTAGCAAAATTATTTTACGATGCTAATTGCTCGATACCTACAACATTGCAGACAATAAAAAATAATTGGTCATAAATGCAACATAAACTTTGGTTCAAAGTCACAGCCATAAACTGAGGCGAGGCACATACACTTAACTTAAAGAACAAAGGGTTTTACTGGCATTAAAGTCAGTACCGGTGTAATGTCCAGCGGCAGTTCATTACTATGGCACGGTCTAGACGACTGCACTCAGTCTGCTTCTTTCTGTCCTTGTACCATAAATAAATATTATAGGCACGCTGACTTTCTTTGTTTGACTATTTCGATAGCTCGTTTATTACGGAAGGCTATGGACATAAACTTGCTGCCAGCCAAGGGAGCGGGGCAGTTATCTTTATGTATGATGAAATTTAACGCGTTTGATCGCGAGTTGCAGTTAATATACCTACTATAAAGGGACTGTAGGTGTGTAAGTTGCAATTGGTTATAGAAATGATGAAGAAAAACTTACCAAACTTATATAAAATGCAAGAGTGTGGAAAAAAACCAGAGAACACGTTCCAACCAACTAGATCAAATGGATCTAATAAACAATGTCAAGATTAAAACCATCAATAAATGTCGATGAAGCGATAGCGGTCTCTAAATCTAGAGGCAACTGGCGTTCTATTCGCTTTGCCTACCCCTTGAGAGACTCGGCATGACGATATGTATGTACGTATAACTGGTAAACAGGAATGTCAATGTAATGGCATTAGCAATGGGTATATTGTAACAGCGAACTAGCCGTTCCGTCATGTCACAGCGAGGAGCGATTACGGACCATTCAGGCGTTACGATTAGGATAACGATCACTGTTTCGCTTAGAATTTGCAACTCTCTTTTGTTTATATAATGATAAAAACAAACAGATAAAAAATCCGCCGCCGTGGTGAGACAAAGGTTAAAGTAGTTGCACGCAAAATAAAAATCACAAGTTCAACCACCAGCGATTTTAAACTGATTTATCACACCACGAGCGTAAACATTCCGTAGACACTTGCTTAGGTTTATGCAAAATTCAAAGTCGTATGTAAGCCCGTGCTTGACTGACGACAACGGTCTAGCCACTAGTAACGATGATACCTAAATATATCTTCGACAAAAAAAGGAGTGTTGTTACCACTCTGCCCACCTGGCGGTACTATAAATCCACTTATAACGTCAAGAACGTATAATGACTTCGACTACGGATCAGCCAACCCTAGTATACGGCGATATAGAGAAAGGCGGTCCTGTCTAGACATTACGACACTAAGTAAAGGTAACCAAGTTGTGGATACTTAACAAAGTATATAAGTTAAGTACATGTGTTCTGAAACGGTGTTTGAACATTTTCTTGAGGTTAATTTAATTAATTTCTGTTTTAATGGTTTCATTTCTGGTCAAATGTTGACTGTTACGTAAGTATTATTACAACCATCAACAATATTAGAGGATCAATATCCCGAAATATTGTTAATGGTCAGAAAAGAAGGCGGATTATTTATGTCATAGCTAGTATGCCGACGTGGTGGCCGAGTGGTTCGAGTAGTTGCCTGCGACGCAAAGGTCGCAAGTTCGAATCCCGACTGTACCAATGAGTTTTTCTGAACTTAAGTACAGTGATTAGTCACACCACGAGCTTTACGGTGAAGGAAAACATCGAGAGGAAACCTGCATACGTCTGAGAAGAAATTCGAAGGCGTATGTATAGTCGTGCTTGAGTAACGGCGATGGACTCGCCATCTGTCACGTTGGCACCTAATATGCCTCTGGCGGAAAGTGGGTGTGTGGGTATTACCTATACACCTCTGCCTACCCCTTCGGGGACCCTTATGGGAAGGCGTGAGGATATATTATTATTATTAGTATGCCTTAAATGACGAACATTTCTTCAGGATCTGAGGTACCCTTTGCCATTTCTGCTAAGCCTTGTCCTCGTGCAAGCGTGCAATATTTCATGATGATTGGTAGTAAGGAGATTGATTGTTTGATCCGCTTATCTTATGAATTACTAATCTTTTGTAAAAAAAAAAAAATTTTTATGGGCCCGTTTGTTGAAGAAGTCAAATAGTCTTCATACGATAAAGATACCGCCTAAGGCAGCGGACCAGTTATTATATATATATATATATATATATATAAATGATTCATGTACGTGGTAGATTTCCGTGATATTCTCTATGTCAGCCAATAATCCCAAGAACGTACAATATAATATATAGATTTGTTTGTCTGACGCGGGTGTAAATATTATCGAGGAAATGTTTGGATGATATTTATTAGTGTCTGTTTTGGCACAACTTACTTTCTTTGGCCGGTGTTTTTATTTACATAATTTCGTTCCACGCACGTTTTGTTAAAGGAAAGGAATAAATTAGTCATGCTCATACCAATGGAGCATTTTGTAAGTGAAATGATTTTGCTTATAATGAAAGTAACTTATTTTTTTGTTGTTATTAATGTACGTATCGAAAACGAAACTAATAGATCAGAGGCCTTGCAGAGATTAGAGTAGTGGAGGTGTGAGAATATAATAATAAAAATATATGTCCCACGCCTCCAGGTTGCTGTAGGCAAATGTGTAACACTCTGGTCTCGCTGGAGATATGTTTATGTGACAACTTAGCAGGTGGCGTGTCCATCGCCTTTTCTCAAGAAAGACTAAATCTTTGAATTTCTTCATAATCGATGTATTTTCTCTCGTTTCTTTTATTAAAAAATAAGCTTCTTGTGTGATAAATTATTGTGTTGAAGTTCAGAACTGCTCAGACTGCCGGGGTTCGATCCTGAGGTCTTTGTTTCGCAGGCGACTACAAAAAGCACTGAATAACCCGGAAAAATGTCGTCGCTAATCTAATCTTGAATAATGATGGCACGTCAAGGACTAAAAGCTTTAATTTTGCTGTATAAAAAAGGAAAAATATATTTATAAATCTGTCTTTTAGTTCACTGTTATTATGATAGTAAGGGAGCATCCATTAATTGCTTGAGGTAATTTGGTTATTTTCTTTCTCTGGTAAAATTTCTTGCGATTCTGCATGACCGCCTCCTCCCTACCATACTATCATGTAGAATTTTTCAAAATGCTTATTTTTTATTTGAGATATAAGATGTTTAGGACACGTAGTCTGATCTGACTGAGATAATCTAACCTAAAATCATGTAACTGTGTCCAGTTTCTGTCAATTTTACACTATTAAAAACCATTATTTCCCCAACGTGATTTTGGCGCGGTTCGACGCCCACCCATCTAAACGCCTCACGTAATTAAAAGACGTCCCCTAAAATATCAAAACGGATAATTTATTAAGAGCAGAAAAGAGCACTGAACTACCGTATTCACTGCGACGCACTCAAACAAATTATTACGGTTTCTGTTGGCAATTCGCCTAACCGTACTTTACAAATGTTGGATAATAAATATGAACCGTGAAACACTACTGAATATTTGAGTTATATTTATTAGCAGCACTACAACCATGTATTACAAATCTATATAAATAAAACAAAATCGGGCTATTTACGCCATTTATAACCCAAGAACGGGTGAACCCGAAGCCGAACCCGATGATCTCTGATTTATTGGATTCATCTATTCAGAGAATAGCTGAATAAATATTAAAGTATAGGAATGGTTAACGTAATAAAACTATCACTAAATTCATTGACTTAGGCGGTAGGTACGAAGTTTGCCGGTTCAGCTAATAAATACAGAAAGAATTTTATACCCGATATTCTTGCGACACAATGTTAATCAGAATATGAGAATCTACGGTGTCCTGACATAACTTTCTTTGGAATTTCCGCAACAAAGACTCGACAAGAGGATATCGAGTTCGTGTCTCAAAGTAGTTACCCATATTTTGTATTATATTATTTTAAATACTGTGCTTTTACTAATATATTTAAAAGGAATATTGTTATTAGAAATAAATGTAGTAAATATATGTAACAATACATTATACTCGTATGACTGTGCCTCGCGGTTTCACCTCGGTAAGTTTATAATTAGTAGATTATAAATCTTGGAAATAAAATATAGTCCGAATGTGTTAATCCATCTAATAATCTATCTCTGTGTCAAATTCATCAAATTCCGGTCCTTGGCCTTTGCGTGAAAGGGGAAAGACCATCTTCCCAAACATTTACATTTATAAAATCAAAATCTTTTTATTTCACATAGACCCAGGTGGGCACTTATAAAACATCGAAAACGAGCACGAGAGAAAAAAAGAAGCACGGTTCGGGTTGGTCGCTTCCATGGAGAAGAACCGGCAAGAAACTCCATGGTTACTCTTTTCAAATCATTAGGCATATACAATAACAATATTTTTCGTTACAGCAATAGTACCCAAGTATGGGGGAACAACGTAGGCCCGACAATAGGTCGTTGCTTACTATACAAAGCATACATAAAACAAGATAATTATAACAATGTTAGCAAGATCTATAATATTAGTAAGATTATACAGAACGATAATTTAAATAGGAAGACAAATATTACCGAAACTATCATATTGAATGAAGATAAACGAGCCGAAAAATATTGCGATATTCTTAATTATCAAAGTCGTGGCAGTTGTACTAGCATTAGTGCCGCAAGATGGTTTGTCGCCTCGTTTTCTCGACTTTATAACATCCGTTTTGCATGACAAAACGAGTCGACAGACATACGTCGCGCATCAAATGCTAAGTTACGGTCAGTCATGATAATAAAGCTCAAATAGTGCTATGTGACGGGTGACAGCTTTCTTATGTGAAATTTATCAACTTTCGTCACATGGTTAAATTAACTCTCAGAGACAATAAAGTTAAACACCAAATGAGCAATTACGAAGAAAGTTAGTAGAAAATTAATGCCATCGTCAAACTTTTCGATTGCTAGAAACTGCCTCCTAGCATATTTGAGGCGTCAATGGCCGGCTCTATAATGTGCACCCACACACCCACTTTCCGCCAGAGATATATTTCGGGTGCCAACATACATAAAATTTGCCATTGTCAAAATCACAACTATACACACGCCTTTAAATTGCTTCTCAGACGTATGCAGGTTTCGTCTCGATGTTTTCCTTCACCGTAAAGCTCGCGATGTGACTAATAATTGTACTTTAGTTCAGAAAAACTAATTGGTACAGTCGGGATACAAACTTGCGGTCTTTGTGTCGCAGGCTACTACTCGAACCACTCGGCCACCACTAATAGACGAATTAAACTTCGCCATATTTCCAATCCTGGCACTGTCTCTTGAATATAAAGCTCGATCATAGAAAACAAAAGAGTATTCTATGCTCGGCTTGATAGGTGTTTGCATTTATCGTAACTTTCGCAATAGTATTTGAATACGTCCACTGACTTACACCGATAGAAAGTGATCGCAAACAGTTTGGATTAAGGCATCCGGAACGTGACCGCGAGCAGCGTTACCCCTGTTGGCCTTGTAGTACTTGCACAACAATATTATATCGCTGGCTCAACAACTCATACTCAGACCATAATAATACAGACGCCGCACCATTAAGGCTATCGACGATCAACGATGGCATTAATTATTTGTGCACTACACTTGTAATCGCGCGTTGCCGACTCTCCAAGAACCTCCAAGAACACACCTTTGAGGAACTCCATGTAGCCACTCTAGGGAAACCTCAACGGGGAGTTCATCGTACAGTCTGCGCGTTCGCGAAAGGAAACTTATTTGAAACCGCGCAATGTGAGACCTTTATGGGTCCCCGTCGCTGGCGAGAGTTACGCTATATACTGCGTTACATAATGTACTTTAATGGTCATGGTTATACAATATTTCCATCGCAGATACAAACGAGTGGACGTAAGTGTACCAACCACAAATACGGCTGTGGGTTTTGGCGCGCCAATAGCTTCTAACGTACAAAGACCTCAGACTCTGAACAAAGAAATCCACGTTTAAGCGGGCGTAGCTAAGGATAGACATCGGACACGTCATCAATACGCCAGCTTTGGCTAGACTTAGACCCGACTCCTGGCATGCAATGAATAACACGGAGTAACAACCGGGCGAGACTTATCGATCCTGTCGTATAAGGGTATTTGATACTCAATCTATTCACAATACCACGTATAACTACGCCGATAGACATTGGCTAGTAATTACCTTGAAGACGATACATTGATCTCTACATAGTTTCTTATGGCGTGATTAGATCGGCCATTGTTTTGAACTGAACTTTTGAAGCAGAAAATACATGTTATCGCGACCAGAAGAGTAGAAAGATCTACCTACCACTACATAGGAAACATACCCAGGATTACCCCCACGGTGTTCCTTCACAGTAAGGCTCAAGGAATTACAAATAACTGAAATAAGTCATCACTCACGAAAACCCAATGATACCCAGCAGGACAGTTCATAAAACCATTTTGGTTGCAAACATCCTTAGTGGCACTTGGCGGTGGTTAGTTGGTGGAAGGTTATATAAAAACGCGCTCTATTGACCCTGCAAAAATCTTCTCACACCCAGCTTAAATTGCTTCCGAATGTTAAATAAGATAATACAAGGTAGGCTAGCTAAATTACCTCTTCGTCTTCAGCGATGAACTCGACAGTGGTTTGATGTTTGCTCTGGGACTGTTCCACGGAGCTCGGCTTGACGGACCTCGAATCGCCTTGATCCAGGACTGAAACAAATGAATTGACGTGAACACCGCTGTCCGACCCCTACATCTCATTTGTGTGGCGCAAGCAAATCATACTGATATTATAATTTGAATCTTTGTACCGAGATAAGTTGTTTTAGTCGGATATAAAGAATAAATAATAATATAAAGAATAATAAAGCTACAGATACCAACAGACTGAACAGAGAAACTTATTTTTTATTTGTTTTCTTTCTAATTAAATTAAATTAAAATTTCAAACATATTAAGTTGTAAATGTATTTAAAGTAAACCAAGACAACTCGATGTTTTTTGCGCCAATTGAGCTCATTTTTAACCCAAATACATTCCACTTCAAGGATTTTATTTATCAACATTTGCGTCAGTAAAAGTTTTAAACAGACAGTCTCATTCATGCAACCACAATGTGCCACAGCGGAGCCTCGTCGAAAAGGCAATAATTACCACGAGGAAATATATTTGTATATTATTAACGTTACCTCATGACCAAATAGTAGCGTATGGATAATTGGTAAATTTATTTTGGGAACACAAACTTAGTATACTATAGAATACATTTGTTCAAACATGAATAAGCTAAGGCCATCTGAATAGGAAGTCTAACATAATGGTCGCTTCATTGAGCCTCGATGTTCGATCCAAGAACAAATATTATCGAACCGAATATAATATGTGATAATAATAAAAATATTATGTACTAGATAGCCCGCTACAGGATGACTATACTATATATCGAACGTATAATCAAATAACGCGCCAATGAAACCATGGACACAGGTAGTTGTAATATAAAGAATTAAAAGCAGAGGGAAAATACCTGACTTGTTTTTAAAAACAATTTTAGAACAACAGACGTAAGTGAATAAAAAAAACTGTATAATTGCAATCAAAGCGTGAAAAACGTGTACTCTCTGTACGTCATAATAATAAATACATTCGGCATTAAGCCTAAGTTAGGATAAAGGAAATATGTGCAGTAATTACTGGTAATTGGAATATCCAGCAGGAACAATGCCATACTTAATTCTGTGGTTAATCGTAGGGTTTATTAGGTACCATACCAAATGAGGAGACAATAAAAACACGGGAAGTCCATGTCATCATTATTGCAGTGTCCTACTAATATTCGGGTATAGATTGGGTCCGTTGGGTAGTATACCATGATAATATAGCCGATAGCCTTCCTCTATGAATGGTTATCGAATGCAAATATATATTTTTAAATCAGATTCGAAATAGTTCCAACTTTTCTTAGTCTAGATCTCAGTAAATGTGTGTGGCTCCAAAGTATTTGTTTATTATAGTGAAAATATACTAATTTGACGTACATAATGATATTTTTAATCCGTGCATACGTCAGGCGCTGAAACGAATGGTCCTACGCCCGCACCGCGGACCGGAGATGAGCGCGTGAGATCGGTCACGATGACGGACCACAAAGCTATGATTGCCAGCAGTTCTAGAAACCCCATCGATTGTTACGTGGGAATCCCACTGACTAATGCTAATGATGATTAAATGGAACGCCATAAAAAAGTTGTATTTAATCTAATCTATCTAATACCTTTAAACGCGCAATTTTTGTATATATATGTATATATATTGTGGGATGGATTTAAGTTTGTTTTCTTTTTGTATTACGGAACTTATTAGCGTTGTAGATTAAAATTTAAAAAGAAAAAAGGTTATGTCACTTGTCACTTCTTGATCTCGGAACGTAGGTACGATGTAATAACGGCTTACCATTTTTAATTTAAAATAAAGTATAAACACAGTTAATACGCGAGTGTTTTGATTACTATTCCCACAAAATAAATCTGAATCTCGGAAACGGCTCCAACGATTTTGATGAAATTTGGTAGTGGGGACATTTCGGGGGCGATAAATCGATCTACCTAGGTTTCATTTAAAAAAAAAGTCGTTTTGTCCGTGTTTTAAGGCAATGAAAATCTCCTACAATTTCATTAGAATATGAATTTCCCAATTGAACAATAAAGCGTTGCTTAGCAACAAACTTTAAGCCAATGAGTGTTTGGTTGCCATAGGTATGTCATTCGTACGAAATAATATACCTTAATGTGAAAAATACCGAGCTAAGCTCGGTCATCCAGGTACTATATCATTAATTAGAGAATGCAAATATGGAACATGAAAATCAGTTATTACAGACATAAACTACTGCTACTGCTCTTTCTTCTAATGATTAACGATGTTCCTAATGTTCTGGCCCACGCAAAAATGTTACTCTATGCTGACGACCTAAAGCTGTTTATGGAAGTAAGATCCGTAGCCGACTGCTTAGCACTGCAGCGTGACGTTGATTCCATCATGGAATGGAGTATAAATAACAAGCTGGACTTTAATATATGCAAATGTTCCGTGATCAGTTTCGGTCGGAAGCAATGCCCAATCATGTTTGGATACAATTTAGGTGACAATTCGATAAACAGAGTAACTGTAATAAAAGATTTGGGTGTCACTTTTGACCGAAAACTGACTTTCCATGATCAACGTAGGTTTGTTAGTGAAGGAATCTTTTAGGCGCCTGGGTTTTGTTTTAAGAAACGCACGAGAATTTCAAAATCTCCATGTGGTACACTTGATATACAGTGCCCTTGTAAGATTAAAACTGGAAACCAGCGCATGTGTGTGGAATACCCACGCAAACACTAACACTCTAGCAATCGAGAAGGTACAAAAAGTCTTCTTAAGGTACCTATACAAGCGCTATTATGGATACTATCGATACTTATACCCGTCCAAGTTCCTCGTGGGATGCCTCGGGTACAATCACTAGAGGTCCGTCGCAGTTATGACCAGCTAATAACGGCATGTAAGGTACTGCGTGGGAAGATAGACGCCCCAGGACTGATCAATGAGCTATGTAAGCTATTTGTCCCTGACAATTACCTAAGAAGCCGGAGGCATAGGCTTTTTGCCGTGCCACCCTCACGTACCGTAACACGAGCCCACTTTTTTTCCTACGTAAACAGTACGTTTGAAACTTGAATTTCAGGGAGAATTTTAAGGGAAATTCAAACGTGCTATTCCAATGAGTTAATAAATAGACTTAAAAGAACCTCTTGCTTTGCGGCAAGAATACCTACATCCAAGACGAAATATTTATATACACGTAAAGTCTTGTCTGGGATACTTACTATTTGGAATCTAAATATATTCCGACAAAAAGGTTACATACAACCTCTCACCCTTGCGCAGAGATGAGAGAAGAGAACGCTTGAAATAACGGCATTTCTAATAAACTTCCAATGAACGGATAATATCAATGCAATAATTTTACAGCATATTTACAAATGTGATTGAATATAAAGACGTATTTTAGTATTAAACCGACTCGAAGCGGTCGTAACCGGAGTGTATCTGTTTTATACATGTTAGAATGGAAATAATAGCTAATACATAGTGGGCCATCAATAGGACAATGTGAGCCGTCAATAAAGCACCGTAGCGAACAGCTGTGTTATCTATACTCATAAATAAATTTTTTGTGTCTATTTGTAATATCAGAATAAGCGCGTTTTTAGTCTGTTTATCCTGGCTAATTTCCGAAGGGGCTACTCCGATTTTATCGGGACTCTCAAGGGCAGATAGGCAGTGTTATATGGAGAAATTCAAGCTTACTTTTATGTATTTATCATATGTATGTAAGCGTGGTGCTAGTTCTTGAATAGAAGTTTCTCCATACATATAAATATTCTAGAATATATTAGAATTCTTATATACTATCGCTAGATAATATATAGTTATTCTAGGTATAGGTAGGACGATATTTATATACTTATTATACCGGAAAACTAAAGATAAACCACCGTTACTAAGGCACAAGGTAGCTGAAGAATGAAAACTAGTTATCAAACAAAAAATAATGTTCAACATCCATTGCCAGAATCATACAATTGTAATGTAATGTGTTGATCACAGAACGGACAATAAGAAAAAAACAGGAACAAACAGATGTTATTTTTTTAATCTACGTATAGTATAACCTCTCGATTTCTCTAACTTGACACCTGCCAGTAGAATAATAACGAAGTACCCAATGGAGCGCCAACTTAATAATTTTGGGCAAATCAAAACACGATCATGGGTGTTCTTTTCAATCACGTAAATTGAATGACATCATAACACCAGTTAGCTCTGGTCTGCTCTCACAACTGTGCCAAACATAACTAGATGGCTACGTGTGTTGAAGGTTCATGCACATAACCGGATCCATTCCACGAACACTTCACCAGTGGAACAGGATTTCAAGTCACAGTTAATCGATTGTTTCTGCTACAGTAGGCGCCTTAAACGTGAATTAAAAAGCGATTGTAATTTATTTACGACAGACTAAAGATATCGTACCTTGAGAATTTTGTTTCTTAAGTTTAACATGTCCATTTAACTACCTGAAATCTCGTTTTCAATATTTGCTCTTAAGGGTAATGTCTAGAAAACTTAAATACCCAGGCCCTTCTTGTTTTTTGTGGCCGTATCATCTAATATTGCAATTGGACCAAAAACTAATGTAAATTAAGCAAATGAGGTCTAGAAGCCTTTTTTTATACTATAAGATAAACGGTTACCTCCGCCTGTGGACGCTTGCAACACCGAGATTGTCGCTCGTGCGCTACCGACCCTTACCTAACACCTCTACGTACACGGGTATCCCTGCGCTGTTCCCTTTACCGTAATCCTCGTGATGATATGAAGCAATTAATACAGGTCTATAAACTGTTTCACGTATATCCATTCCAGAAATCCAACATATTATTAAACTAACGGTCCGT
The DNA here is from genome assembly GCA_016069955.1 of Drepana arcuata. Classification (NCBI taxonomy): domain Eukaryota; kingdom Metazoa; phylum Arthropoda; class Insecta; order Lepidoptera; family Drepanidae; genus Drepana; species Drepana arcuata. The sequence goes on from JACCPG010011450.1 coordinate 28,534, forward strand.
CCCGGCTTCACACGGGTGGACATGTTTTTTTGTTATAAAAGAAAATATAGCCTATGTCACTCAGGACGAATGTAGCTTTCCAATGGTGAAATAATTTTTCAAATCGTTCCAGTATTTTCGTAGCCTATTCTATACAAACATACTTACATACAAATCTTTCCTCTTTATAAGATTATTATTATACATATTACGGACTATTTCATCGTACAGTTTGTCAAAAGCTCTTTGAGGTATACAATGCAATCATCTTGTTTTGACATAACCCTGATTAAGTTGAGACTCTACCAGTACTAACGGTGCATAACTGGTTAGATAAGGCGACACGACACACCCACACTCAATTACGCCGTTACAAGAGAGCTTTGAATTCTTGCTGTTATTATTTAGAGCAAGTCGTGCCAGGTAAGCAACAGGCTGCCAACGACACGAGAATATTGAATCTTAATAAAAGAAGTCTTGGTAGTCGAATGGCACGACAACGCAAGTTCGAAACCCAAGTGTACAGAGAAAACCTACGATTGTAAGAGAAGAAGTCCAAAGACATGTCGTACTTGAAAAATAATGATGGATTCGCCATCTATCCCATTGACACCTAAACATAACTAGGCACGGTGAAGTGATGTTGTGCTACACCTCTACCTATGCTACAGATGGGGTTGGCGTTAAGATAAATTAAAAAAAAATGTTGCGGTGTGCCGATTGAAAACTCGAAGAATTCCTTTCTTGAACGTAAACTATGAAAAGATCCATATATCTAGAAAGAACTGACGCTCTACTCTCTCTGCCTACTCCGTGAGGGACTCTGTGTGGTAACACATATGTATGTCACACAAAAGTGATCTCTTACTTGTCTGTTCTCTGTCCTTCGAACAAGGGCGAGTGACGGTATCAGCACTGTCTCCATCCTATCAAATCGTAGTTATCTGATATGAGCAACTTCATTTGCGATGAAGTGGATCGGCATCTTGAGTCAAAGTGCGCTTTGCGTTTCAATTACTCCGATAACGTATTAATGAATTAAGTTATAATATCCCCTGATGCGTTGACTGAAATATGTAATCATCTAAAACCAGCATTGACTGAACGGAGGGAAAGGCGTTTTAAAGGGGACAAGGCAAGGGTAATAAAAATATGTATCGACTCCTCCACTCTACTAAACGAGTTCAATTAACTCTTAATATATCTCGCTGGATATAAATAAGCAAGATAGTCACAAAATATGACATTATATGGTAGGGAAAATAATGATTTATGTTTCTGCATCGTGACCCCTTACCTACATTGTACAACTTCGGCATCAATACAATATATATATATATTTTTGCATGAACAGAATTATCTACATCAGTTCAAACAGGTCTTGCACGCACGCACTGCACACAAAATGTCTTACCGAACAAAATTGAAAGTTGCCATATTGAGTAAATACATATCTTGTCTGAAATTTGTGATTTTTTTAGTAATATATTTGCGAGTCGAACAAAACATCTTAAAACGTTTTATTCAAATACATTCAAGGTTATTGCGACATCTTCAGATATATGTCATCGAACTACGTCGTAGAAAGGCAATATATAATCATAATAATTTATTGCTATTCAACTTATATATAATACATAATATCAGGTTATACAGTGGACCCTGTGAGGCACAGAAACTTTAGAGAGGGACTTTGGAGTAGTTTATTGTGACTTAGAACCATGTTCCTTGCACTATTTAGCGACCATCGATATTGGTATTGAGGATCAACAGATTCTTAAAATGCTAATTACCTGTGAATTCACTTTGGAAATCGTTGTAAGAATCAAGTAATGCATCATACGAAGCTCATACAAAATTAATTTGCATGGCCTCATCGCGGTGGCAAGGTCCGCATAGCCTTGTCTGTTATTGATTATAGCTATGCTGGTTTCTACATATATAATACGACATTTATATTCTACCCTGAACTTCTTCGAGGTGCAGCATTGTTGTTACAAGTTTCTAAAAAAGATTATGTACTTAATACATGTTGTATTGTTGAATCATTTGACTTCCCGGATAAAATTATTTTACTCGTTAGCTTGCTAGATAGCTGCGCCCCGCAGTTTCATTTGTGAAAAATTTGATTTTATATGTAGATTTTTCTGGAATAAAACATCCAGCTAAATAATCTCTAGGCTAAATTTCATCCCTTTCCGGTCAGCCGATTTAGTGTGATTGAGTAGTAGAAAAGTGTCACATGTATAATATTTTAGGATGAGAGACACAGGAAACACTTGATGAACGTCATTGAAAGTACTGGCGATCTGCTTACTCTGGCAACTCCGTGTGGATAGATAGATATTGCAGGTGTCTAAGAAAAAGTCTGTAAGAACAAAACGAGATAGTAGAATGCCAGTTCTCTCAGACTCACAAACTTTTCACTGCTAACCCCATGAGAGGCTAGCGTGATGAGGTTTAACAAGTCCCTGATCTATAACAACCTGGTGCCATTATTTGGCTTAGAAGTCAAACTGGCTCTAGGTCAAATCTCTCCGAGCCTGGCCTGTAATCAATTTTATCCTAGCCTCCTCGTTTAGTACTGTATTACATACTTACTACTATACTTTTATGACAAAGAGGTAGAGTTAATTTGTTTGAACACGCTAATCACAGATACTACTAATCTAAATTGACAAATACTTTTTGTATTATATAGTCCATTCATGAAGGATGGCTACTCTGCATAAGAGCATAGAATCAAATATCACGTGGGTGAAACCGCAGTACAAAGCCAAAGTAATATATAAAGTAATACAAAGATCGTTCATGTTGTGGAAATACCAAAGGAGAATAAAACACGGCAAGGCTCCCAGAACCGCAACGATTAATATTTTATAAGGTAAGGGTACGTTATTTAGATTCGATATTACCTATTTATTAATATAGGCAAAAGGTTCAGCTGCGGGATTATTACCTCCAGTAACAAATATAACACCTAAGCTAACAAGTTGGAATGGTTAATATATATTTATAATCCAATTCTGCTTGAAATCGGCAAGCACGTACGGAGTCTCTCCGTACGTGCTTGCCGCTCGCTTCACCCACATTCACTGTTCTCACAGTGAATGTGGGTGAAGCGAGGTCGATAAGTCTTGATAGAACTGCTTTTATACTATCTTTGCCTGCTCCGTCAACGACTTAGTGTGAAGATATCCTCTTAAGAGCTGAGCTCTAGTCGGCGTCTCGGATACATTTGCTTCCTTTCATTACACTTGTACCTCATGAAAGACACTTTCTATGATTTGACTCATCTATGTTAATCTTGTTCTCCTCTTCCTCAGTTTCCTTTATAAATATTGTTAAAGAAGCTGTTTTTGTCATTTAAGGTAGCCGCCGACCGGTCATCTTCCTACTTCTATTCTTTACTTAGATAATTATATTTAATACATATTTATTTAGGTGTTGTTGCGGCTTAATTCTCGATACAATACCCGATGGTGCAGTCGGCTGCAGGAATGCTATAATACTCTGTATGAAAAAGCATAACGGGGAGTTAATTCCTCGACTAGAGCTTTCGCAGAAGGAAACTCCTTAGAAACTTCAGATTCAACAACGAAATATCACCAGATATCGAAGCAAGACTAGGCCACACTCGCTAACAATTTGGTAAGTTCTTGGCCTGAAAACCTTGTTTTAGGAGTAATGCAAACAATTTATCATGACAGGGCGGTGCGACGAGCAAAAAACCAGTTACAATGTTCGTAATTGGAAAATATCAGATGAAACAACTGTACTAAGCAATTGTGTCGGTATTTTAATACTTTACAATGTTGAAGATTCGAGTTTTCGACATCAAGTGAGGCGTAACCAGGTCATTTGTAGAAAAAAACCTGCCCAATATAAAACAGGCTAAAGGAGCTGCCATTGAGTAATAAATGAATAATTACTTATTTATCGAAACGCAGCGTAAGCTCACCGAAATACACTCAACATAAAATATATGTTTCTAGAAGAGCGCCAGTTCTATCTAGACTTACAAACTGGTTTCGCTTCATTCATATTCAACATTCTCTGCATACATGCTCGTGTATGTTCCGCATTAGATGCTAACAGACCATACTACCACTACCGCTGTTAAACAAAAATATTGTTTCGCCTTACCTGCCGCCAATGAGAATCGACCACATTCCATTGTAGACTTGCCATCGTCTTATTCGGAGTCAAAAATCCCTACAAGTACGTAATAATAAGAATTAAGTTTAGGTTTACATTTGGCTTGATTAGTGTATCGTCGAACTAGTTGTTTTTTAAGCAATATGTATATAATATGTACCTACTTATACCATTAATTTTAGCGGGCCATATTACCGTTGGCTCACTTAAGGAGCATAAAAAGTCTCATAAAAACACAGCTGAGTCAATATGTTATTTGACTTTAACTCATATTCAAATTATGTTGAGAAGCGAATAAAAGTCATTTTTAGAATTCCATAACCAACAACATAAAACGGAAGCAAAATAATTTGGTCTTGTAAATCAGGACATAAAAGGAAACAAAGTTGCTTCCCGTCGCCTGGAAAATTGTATACCTTATAGTTTTACTAGCGCCCCGCCCCGGCTTCAGGTTCATATATTCCTTTGTTGTATCACAAAGGGATTAAGCAGTGTTTTAGATGTAAGCTTAAACCACACACTATTCATCCATTTAACATTCAAGACTATTCGTACACTTAACTAAAGGGGATAGATAGGTCTTCAATGAATCGTCACACAGTACTGTACTGTAAACTATATAGCAACTTACTGAAAAAAAAAAACTAGATTTTATATCGGAACAAAACCTCTTTGTATTAATCCAGATAATAATCTACCGCTGTGCCAAATTTCTCACAATTCCCTTCAGCCGTTCTGACGTGATTGAGTAACAAACATCCATTTCTCACAAGCTCACCAACTTTAGCATTTATAATAATAGTATGATATATGCGAACTATATATTTAATATTAAAATTATTAATATTATGTGGCGGTACGGAATCCTCCATACATAAGTATCAACCGTTTTTTCTTAGTTGGGATCCGGACATCAAGAATCACGATCTTTTCCTTCCGCGTAAAGGTCAATAACTATAATTAAGAATATTATAAATATTTGCTTGCAACACAAATAATATAATTATACTAGGTTTATATTTCGTACGTCATATTATTTATACATTTATACGTCAAGAGTACTCGAAACCCACGAGCATGTATGAAGAGACTGATGAATGTGGACGAAGCGAAGAGGCATGTAAGTCTAGAGAGAACTGGCGCTCTATACTCTCTGCGTACCCCGTTAGGGATTCTGTGTGATGATATGATGATGAAGATGATTATATTTATTGCATTACAAAACATCGCTTCTTTTGACTAATGAGACAGGATGGCTTTCGAGTTGGTGATTTAAAATGCTATTACCGAACAGTTGCCATAACAGTTGTAGTTGACGAACGGGTCTCTCTCTTCATCAGACCATCAAGTTTTAGAGCTCTCAACCCAGATCCGTGCTCACTTTATTAGTCTATAGATCGCACTTAAACGTGTCAATTCACACCTTCGAATTTAGTGGGTAGGTTATATGTACATACATGATGATATACACACATGTGTGTATATCATCATGTATGTAACTCATGCATGTAACTCTTTCTCTTCTCGTTATCTCTGGACTTACACATCATCATCTTCGGCGTCATCTCGATTCATCAGTGTCTTCAGACAAGTCGCCGGTTTCGATTGCTCTTGGTATAAATATAAATATTTGGTTTATGTTAACAATATGATCGGTGAGGAGGAACAAATGAAACGTGCATACGACGGTACGTGTTCCATACATAATTCATGTTAGCACAGGTGATTTGTTGAGGTTTACATCGTGTCCTTGCATTTGTATACAAATGCTTGCAACGAACAAAAGCTGGCACAAAATATATATACATTGCTTATTTTCGTGCTTCTAGAATTACTTATTTGTCGAGTTTTATTGTACGTGAGACGTATTTATTACATAATAATGTCCATTGTTTAAGATACCATCAAATGATACGTTTACCTATGTACGTACGTATTTATACACATATTTAAAAATCGTATCTATATATGATCATATTCGGGATCCAAGTAACGGGCAGCAAATTTCCTACAGTTAAGAATTGTCTTATCGAGGAGCGCATGTTTCTGTATTAGGCCCCTGATCCAGCTATGTAACGAGAGCACCGCTAAGTGTTAGTGTATAGGACTGAAAAACTTAAGAATTATCGACTTAAGACAAAAAACTCTGCCAACTCCCAAAGACTTGGTGAGCTGATATAAATGTATAAGTTAAATGGAGAAGCCTTTTCTTCAAAACACAAGGAAAACAAAACAATACGTTTAAATAGAGAACTGACTTCGTTCCCACGGTACTAAGGAAAAATAGCGGGTTGCTACATAAGCTGAGAAAAAGGTAGCCTATCTCCACGCTCACCGACCTAGAAACCTCTTTGAAAATTATGTCGCTCCATTTATATGGGGCTAGGTGTAAGAACACGTGACCCATAGAGGACATACCATAAAACAGTACCAAAGAGGTATAGTCGCAGAGTAGTTCAAGTAAGCACCTGCAACGTAAAGATTATAAGTTCGATTCTTGACATTACAGTAATTAATCACACCGTAAAAGAGAGTAAAAGAAAACATCGAGAAGAAGCCTGCATATTTTTAAGAACAATTTCAATGCCATACCTATGTACATATCGTCATATATCTCCTTGGCACCTAAATATACCTCCGGAGAAAAGAGGGTGTGTTTCTTACACACTTCTCTGCCTACCCCTTCGGAGACCGTGTGGCAATTAGTGAAGACTTAATACGCACATTCGCATTCATATATAATATATATAATGGTCACGTCTACATATTATAATGTGATAACAATTACGATTTATTATCACTCGATAACAGGAACCGTTATAAACGCTGAATTGTCGAGCTCTGGGGAAAACCCCGATACATATCATAACGTGATGTTATTCGTTCTGGACATAATAATGAAACCAACTGCAATGCCAAAATGCGACATAAATAAGGTGCCTGCGTATCGGCGACGACACTTTACTTGTAAACAAACGTTATATTTAAATGTAGACCTAAATACTAGTAATTACGTACTCATTTGGCTAAGTGTCAATTAGACTAAAGAATTTCATCCTACTTATTTTATGATATAATAATATATCATCACAAGGGTCCCCGAAGGGGTAGGCAGAGGTGTATTCGTAGTATCCATACATACCCACTTTCCGCCAGATATATTTTACGTGCACACGTGACAGATGACGAGTACATTCGCCGTTACTCAAGCATGTATATTCATAGGTTTCCTCTCGATGTTTTCGTTCACCGTAAAGCTCGTGGTGTGACTATTCACTGTCACATAATAAATTGAGAGTTCACAGTAATTATTTTAACATATATATGTTTAGGTACACAATTCACAGCTCATACAAACATATACACATATATCAACACGTCGAGTCATGATAGTTGAGGGGTCGCCTGATAGTTCCTTCGCTTCATCCATTCATCAGTCTTATCATACTCTTGATGTTCCAGCCTTTGAGTTTTCAATCGCTACACAGCACCTACACGATATTTAAACAACGATGGTGTGAGTATAATATGGCCAGTGTAGTTGATGTACACCAATGAAACAAGACCCAGAATTCATTTGAAATACTATTTATTTATATTTACTTACTCGTAAAGATGAAGAAAGGCATGTTACGTTGGTTTGGACACATAGAAAGGATGAGTGAAAAAATATTTACGAAACAGATATACAAAGCAAAAGTGTGTGCAAGAAGAGGCAGAGGAAGGCCACGTTCCAACTACCTGGATCAAATCGATCGGACGCTCAAGGACGGGAACGTTAAGTTAAGAATACTCGAAACCAACAAGCATGTATTAAGAGACTGATGAATGTGGACGAAGCGAAAGAGGCATGTAAGTCTAGAGAGAACTGGTACTCTATACTCTCTGCTTACTCCGTTAGGGACTTGGCGTGATGATAAGTATGTATGTATATACTGATATGGGTATATACTATATACACATATTAAAATTGCGAAAGTTTGTGAGAATGTACTGAACGGAATTGGATTGGATGAAAGTTGGATTATTAACACAAAGGATGTGTTTTATCCAAAGGAGAGGCTCACTTAATACCAAATATATTGGTGCCAAGCAAGTATGTTTTCGTTAGTAAAATCGTGGCTTGTATATAGCAAACCTACTTACAAGTGAAACGTGTTCGGCAGAACCTTTTGTGAACTCGTGACAAGTTTCAGGCTCCTTTGTTCGGCATATGTCAAGACAATATGCTATAGGAGGCAAAGTTTGTGTCTTCGGCGGGCCATCTTCCAATTAATACCTACTTATTCGAACTAAATTTTGATGTATCAATCGACACAGATCAGAATCGACAGAGATTTGGCATCTTGTACCTACAACGTAACCTACACCTTCTTTAAATGTATTATATCATGTTTATAACCCACTTGCGAAAGTCTAAATTAGCGGTAGCCGCTTACCACACGGCGGACCGCATGTTTGTTCGACAACTTAGTAGACAGTGTGAAAAAAAACCTTAGGTTCGCCGCAGATATATTTCAGTCACGGTGAATCCGTCGCCGTTTATCAAGAACGACAATTCATGTTGGCATGTCTGGAGTATTGTGAGATGAGTGTATGAATGAAGTTCTTATAATTGCTTGTTTACTAATTAGTGTAATTGGTTTTAAGCCGAACTACTTAATTAAGTTAAATTATGTATAAATAAGATATAACAAGACATAAGACAATAACAAGGTAGATGCATATTATATGCATCTACCTTGTTATTTTAACCTAAGCAGGTTTAAGAATATTTAAGACAGAAAAGTTTGATATGATACTAAATCCGCGAATCCGAAGATGACCATCCAGAGATCAGCTTTAAAAAAGTACAGCAAATGCGTTGACCTTAATAATACGAAATACGAAAATTTGTGACAATCCTCATACACTCAACCGCGGTAGAACCGCAAAACGGAATTGTTAGACTACCCCATGTAACCCATATCCCATATATGATCGAAATCAACGGGCATAACTAGTGGGGTACTTAAACCTAACCACAATTTGGGACAAAGTTATAACTCACAAATGTAATATTTTTCAACTACTTGTATCTAAGAGTGACAAGCCGCTCATGAGCCAATTGAGGTTACCTGGTTTAGAGTAACGAGCCAAATATTTGGTACAAACTTTCACCGACATCCCAGTGTCGAACGACTTAGAGAGAGAAGAACGCAAGTCGGAGTCGCGCCGTATGACGTAACGTACTGGAAATTGAGAAGCGGAAGTATCTCACACCACTATCGCAACTGAACTTTAAAAATACTAGTGTAAGTAAACAAAAGTGGAAATTGTACCGCACACCTCGGCTATTGTTATGTTTAGAGCAGCGTAAGCAAATCGACTGACGAGCATTATTTCCAAGTAGTTTCAAATAAAATAATGCTTTGTCAAAAAACATTGCTTCATATTCAAGGAGCGGAACGTTTATCGAGATATATTTACATAGCTCTAAGTCCTACGGCTTCTGAGGCATTAACTTTGATTGTTCACTCAAATAATAAATAATTTTGCTAAGTTTAAAACACATATTACTGAAATACTAAAATTTCTTACTACATACATACATATTCATATCATCACGCCAAGTCCCTAACGGGGTAGGCAGAAAGTATAGAGCGCCAGTTCTCTCTAGACTTACATACCTCTTTCGCTTCGTCCACATTCATCAGTCTCTTCATACATGCTCGTCGGTTTAGAGTACTCTTAACGTTCCCGTCCTTCAGAGTCCTATTTATTAGTTATATTTCTTACTAAAATCCTACAAATATATAATTATCATATCAGTTTAGGAATTATGGATTGCACAAGTCCTTTCCTCAACCTGACAACGTATATGCAAAAATCATGATAATCGGTAGAGAAGTGAAGACGAGAAAGCGTAACAAATAATAAAACACTTTCGCATTTATAAATATTAGTTGGGACACTATCAATAATTTAGGTAAGATGTGTTGTAACCGACTGTATCATCAGAATGATCATATATTACCTAACTACACAGCACGTTACATAAGGAGACAATAACTACAAACTGCTCGTGAGAAACTGAACCAAATCTATCGAGACGAACGTCGCAATGTGCCTGCGGATACGTTAGGAAAGCCCGATGTTACCTCCAGGACCTCTTGTTTTTAAATACATTTATTAACTACTAGCGGCCCGTCCTGACTTCGCACGGGTAGACATTATTTTTTAAATATTTTGGCATACAATTTATTTTTTTCTTGCAATTAAAATAGCCTATATTAATCAGTGATATTGTAGCATTCAAATGGTGAAAAAATCGGTCCAATTCCTTAGAAATATACTTACATACAAACCTTTCCTCTTTATAATATTAGTATAGATGTGTTCGTAAGGGCAGAATGGGCAACACGCAAGTGATAACCAGTAGCTCCGGAAATCGGCGCGATCGACTTAACCAAGAAAGAAACTCTTCAACTTTATAATATATGCAGGTATGGATTTAGAGAACTTTGAAAGAATCGATATATTCAATACAATACAAATCCATTTTCGGTAAATGATGATAATATTATTTCTTTGTCAATACGACAAACCGACTACAATACCTATCATTAATAACGAGTAATCAGACAAGTACCCGGCTAACACGTCGTAATAGCTTAACTAAGTGTGTTGACATAAGCATGTGAGACTAACATAGGGGTGACGGAGATCTCGAGAAAATAATAAAACATTGCATAACTTAAGCAATTAATCATAGATAAACAGATTATCGAGAGGAAACCTGCATACCTCTGGCACCTAATATACCTCTGGCGGAAACTGGGTGTGTTGGTATTATCTATACACCTCTGCCTACCCCTTCGGAGACCCTTATGAGAAGGCGTGAGGATATAAACAGATTATCCGTAAGTATATGGACAAGTTATGTGCCCTTCAGAACAGCTGAAAAATATAGCCTGAGTCCATCCTGAAGACCACTCGAAATAGAGAAGATATCTTTGATTTAACATCGGATGAGCAGATTAATACCTACATAGAAACGTTAGTTGTTCACTAAGTATAGTAGATTTATACTATGAGGTCAACGGTTACCGCTGCCTTTGGACGCTTGCAACACCAAGGGTAACTCTTGCGCAACCGACTTTGCATGGAACTTTTCAAATACTTCTTGAAGAACCGCATACTGTAGTCTCCAGGGAAAAACACTTCTGCATTACACAGCCTGTGTGTTCGCGGAAGGAATGTTTTTAACTGTAAACATCATTCATAAAAAGTATTCTCCTTATAAGGCTTACATTCCGATAACCACCCACATGAAAGACTGCGTCACTCTATACGGACCCATATATACTATGGTAATCAGCACTGCAATGAATCTATACTGACTGGGTAGGCAGATAGCGTCAGGTCTCTGGACGTAGATATCTATTCCGCTTCAACTACATTAATCAGTCTCTTATTCTCGCGGGATTCGAATAGCTATGAGGCAGGTAAACCAACCTTAACGAAGCGTTGGAAAAATAGTCACGCATACTAATAATTAAATTTATTTATGGAAGAAATTACACGACAGTCTACGTCAAGATAAAACTTTATCACACCTACATCGATAAAATAATGCTTTCTTTATCGAAATCGGGTAAGATTTCGCCCTATATATATTACGATAAAATGGCAAGTATAAGGATGTGTTTTTCTTGTTTTAATTTATTATTTATGTTATATTAGGCGTGTTAACACAATTAGTCTGCCTGACTGCTGTATATCCAAGTACAATTAATTGTTGGCGCGTGATAATCTACATATACATATTAATATACAAAAACGCAGGACAAACGTAAATAAAAAAAAACATCGTGGTGGCCCAATGGTTCAAGTGTGCCTGCAACACAAAGACTAAGTTAGGATCCCGACTGTACTAATGAGTTTTTCTAAACTTAAGTACAGTGATTAGTCACACCACGAGCTTTACGGTGAAGGACAACATCAAGAGGAAACCTGCATATGTTTGAGAAGAAATTCAATGACGTATGTATAGTCGTGCTTGAGTAACGGCAAATGGACTCGCCATCTGTCACGTGTGCTTCTAAAATATATCTCCGAAACATTTCCCAGTAGAGGAAGTGCGTTCTATTTTCCTCTCTGTGCCCTCTCTCTGCCTACCCCACGAGGGACTCGGCGTGATTATGAATGTATGGAAGTGCGGTAAATATTAACGAGCCTCACCTTGTTCTCTTCCTCGAACGTTTTCTATTGTGAATCAGGCACACGGCTCTCCAAATAATAGACACCATTATAGCAAACACGGAACATTTATGTTTTGTTGAATACGGAAGCGGGCCATCCCAAAACAGAACTATGAACCCAAATGAAATACATAGCTATAAAGCTAATCCACTTCTCATTTATACATGTTTTAAGGGGCTTGTTGTACGAACGCAGTTATCTCAGGAACTTCTAATACAAAATGAAAAAAATGTTTTACATTGATAGACCTTCTATCTATTGAGGAATGAAATTGGCCAAACATCAGCATGCTACTGGCATGCTAGGTACCAAGGGAGGGGAGCATTAATTATAAAATAATCAATCAAAACGCATATCTCTTTCGTTAACTACATAATATTTAGAATGGATCAGAGTGGACCTAGACTGTCGCTTTTGATTTAAGCGGGCGACGCCGTTGACACATCTAGAGATTATTCTATTAAAAACATTTGGTCGTCACGTGTTTTTCTTAAATACACCTTTGTTAATTCAAAATGATATATTTAGCAAGACGCGGGGCGTGGGTTTCAAACAAAGGTGTGATTTTTTTTCGACTACATATACATACCAAGATAACACAGTGAAGGACGTAGTAATAATAAATAAGGCGAAGCAACAATATTGGAAGACGTCAGTGGGTAACAAATATTTAAAAAATTACAGGCGTCATCGTATTCGAGTGCGTGGTATGAGAAAACGCCTTTGAAATCAAGATTGCAAGTTCGAATCCCGGCGGTCTGTAAGTACAGACATACATGAAAACACTAGTTCACGGGGACTTAAAACATCTTGACAATTTTAGAGGTTATGTTTGAATAGAACTTCAACAACGTATAGTCGTGCTTAGGCATCTTTATAAATCCGACAAACATGGGGTACTCAAGAGATCTGTATAAAAAAGTTCTCTAAAGGTTTTCTCATGGCAGGATTCTTTGCACGGGCCAGCGATTTAACTTAAATAGCTTTTAATCAAGGAGTACATACAATATAATACTGATCGAATCCGTATCAAATCAACAGGTGCGTATGGAAAAAACGCTTCTAATTGTATTGTGCGTTCTATTTATGTACTAACTCTGCATCCGAGGTCGGTATATTCGGAATACAAATTAGTATTGACTAACATTCAAGCAACGGAACGTCCGTTGTTTTTGTTTTCCTTGAAATAATGATATTTACGTTTGAGAAGCGACAAGTGAGAACTGTAGAATGTATATATCAAAGTGACAATCGACATTGACAATAACTAGTGTACCACGAAGATCGCGGGGATTGAGCAGGCTATCGACATCAAAAATATTTGTGGGAATAAAATCGTCTACGAGGCTTGGAACTCTTAATCCTCGACCCACGACTTTTCAACAAGGGTCGTTGAAGAGGTAGACCTTATTGTAATAACAAACACATTTCGCCTTAGATAGAACGGCTCATACGTCATTATGGTTTCAGACGTGAGCAGTTTTCCTCACAGCATTTTCCTTCACTGTAAATCTCAAATCTTGAATACAACTGAAGTGAGAATGGGCCGGTCGTATCTGCCGCATGCCAGCCGATCGTTGGGCCAAAATCACGACCAGGACCAGACAGACCACGAAGGAGATGGCGACAAAACTTGGCCAACACTCGCATTGGACAGAAACAAATGGAAATCATGGGGCCCAGCAGTGAGATGTACAAACCTCCATTATGACAAATCACAAAACTCATTGGTACAGACCGCTAGGGTTTAAACATGCAAGCTTGACTATGCAGTGGATATTTAATACACTGCTGTGACACGGGAGTATTGAGTATAGACGTTTCACAAAACATTCATAGTTTTATATCAGTATGGGTCAATAAAAAAACAGACTTATAAATATTTGTACTCTTAACTTACTTACTTACCCTCTTAATATATCTATCATCACACCGGGATTCGGTGAGGTACGGTAAAGGCAGAGAAAATAGAACGTCAGTTCTCTCTGGACTTACTGACTTATTTCGTTGAAGTCGCTCTAGTTCGAGGTTTGAGTTCGACTTTCAACGAACAATATGTACATATGTAAAGCCAAGCCAGCCTTAACGGTAATGAGGTTGTACTGCATTACATAAGTACACGAAGGCTATGAACAAGTGGCGTTACGCCAATATAAGCAAGGTATGTCGTAATTGTTGTAACCTCCTCACGGCAGCAATAACACGGTACAATCACAAATATTACAGTATTACACTTTTGTTCTCATATCTTCACGCCTTCGAGGGTCCCTGAAGAGGTATTGAAAAGTATTTTAGCATACAGGCAGGAGTTATTTCGGAGTTAAAGTGACGTCGTTTCCCAAATACGGCTATAAATATATATATATACATTTTGTGTTTTCCGAAACGTTAATTGAGAGGATACCTTTTCGCGAGAACCTCGTGGTTTGATTAATCACTGTAGAAGTCAAATATTCATCATTAATTATCAGTCATACTCACAGTCGGAGTTCGAATTTGCAATATTTTCGGTTCGAGTCAGCCTATTTGAAATCTGGGTCTCTCATTGTTAGGAGCTAGTTACATACTTATATGTGCCTCGACGAAAAAATATGTAGTCTGATCTTAGTCAATATACAGATATAATTGTGTCTCTGCAATATGTCGTTAGAAATTGACGGCTTCTACGTTAATGGGTTTCTCTTTATGTACTAAATATACTGTATCTCATAAACAAATTAGTTTTTTTACTAAATGCCGTAAGTAATTTGTATTTCCAATTTCACGCCTTATTTGCTTAAAACAAGTTTCAAAAGTATTTTAGCCCAGACAGTATAGCATAAAGTGCGTCAAGGAGCGAGTGAAAAAATTAAAGTAAAGTTGAAACGCGCAAGAACATAAAAAATTATGTTATTTGGCCACGGTGGAGTTCCTTCCCCAATCGGGCAGCTCCAAATTCAAACTAGCACCCCGTATAAATGCCCTATGCGCTATGCGCGCTTGCAGGGTTGGCAACACGCGAGCTATAGCCCTTAAAGATAAAAAAAAATGAAAATACGTTATGATGAAAAAGTATGTACGTATTCAAATGTCGAACAATAAATACATCTCACTCACAGTATAATAATTGTATTAAGCAGAAAGTTATTATAGTATGAGATCCTGGTAGTCATAAGCCGGTTGTAGTCGCCCTTTCTTGCATACCAGTAATAACTTAAGAATTCACACACAGCCGAGCTGCACTCTGACTCAGAGACATTCTGACATTCAGGTTTGTACGTCATGGACGACGTATTGCATCGCCTATAACCTCAAAAGCCGTAGATCCAACTCCCGCGACGAGTGATCTAATGTATGGATACATTCCTGTCCTTTATTTAAAATAAGCATCGAGAAAAACTGAAAAACATACGAGTCTATTTATCGCACATCACAGTGTGCAGTGAACAATAACGTTTGTGCATACCTTTTCAATTTAAATAAAGAGGTGAATGGAGCTCCTCGAGAGAGAAGGAAGAACGGTCACTAGTATTGCTATATATATGATATATATTGTGAAGGTAATTAAGTTAATTCTAATACAATACAAAAGCCGTGGTGGCCGAGTGGTTCGAGCAGTTGCCTGCGACGCAAAGGTCGCAAGTTCGAATCCCGACTGTACCAATGAGTTCTTCCGAACTTAAGTACAGTGATTAGTCACACCACGAGCTTTACGGTGAAGGAAAACATCGAGAGGAAACCTGCATACGTCTGAGAAGAAATTCAAAAGGCGTATTTAAGTCGTGCTTGAGTAACGGCGATGGACTCGCCATCTGTCACGTTAGCACCTAATATACCTCTGGCGGAAAGTGGGTGTGTGGGTATTCTACCTATACACCTCTGCCTACCCCTTCGGGGACCCTTGTGGGAAGGCGTGAGGATATATTATATTATTATATTATTAATACAATACATCGTTAATAGCTGCAAACTCTGTGTCCGGAACATATTTTATTACTCTACCAAATAACATAATCGTTCATTTGTTCATCGTCCAGTACTTTGCATGATGCGCGCACAAAGGTACGGATAATAATAATTTTGTGTATTAATTACTTATAACTTTTGAAGAGCTTCTATGTGTTGGACATGTATCCCCACGCAAGCCTAGATAAAGAATCGGGCCTTTTGGGGACTCGGGAATTTGAAGAAATATTACAATAGAATGGTTCTTATAATTGTGTCATAAATATATCTGTAAATACCCGTTAATGCAAGGATAGAACTAGGTTCATCACACAAACACACAATATCGTTAACTTTACATACAAAGGCGGGGTGGATCAGTGATGGCGCCTAATGACAGTTCAAGATAAAGCTAGTTTGTATACCTAATATTTGAGTAAACAGTACTTGAATTAGGTAAATACGAACTTAAAAGTTGAACGCGGGAAATGATCATCGAACGTCATTTCAAATTGTCATTACCAGAAATAAATCCTAAAATCCCCATCCCAAATATGGACACTGTATTATATTGAGAGCGGTACTTATGTAAATATATGTAAAATACAAAAAAGAAAGAACCAATTTAGATTTCAGCAACGTAATGCGTGATTTTAATCAATTGTATAAATTATAGTCTCATATCGCTGTTTTATGGTCAAAGATGCAATCGGTGCAGTCCTCGTAACCTTCGCACGGGTTACTACACGGGTGGGCGACAACACTTAGCATTTGATTTCCACGAATTTGCCTAGCAGTTAGTACACATCTTAATGTAAACGACCTCGTTAGAATATGTAATCATTGGGAACTCAATTCAACATTCGTCTCATTCGTTAGACTAAAAAATGAATATGTATAAACCTATTTAAATGCTAACTCAGTTACATCTTTCTAATTTTCGATGAATAAAACCAGTAACTTTCTAATTGTATAAATGCAAAGCAAATAAGAATCATGAGGGTTGAAGTGGTGATGAGCAGGACACTCGTTTAGACGGATTTTTTTAGATTAGACTAGATCAAATTTGTTTAGGTGGGAGGTGGTCCATGGTAGTTACAGAATGGTGGCCTGGTGGAGTGAAACGGACAGGGTAGACCAGCAACCCGATGGTCAGGCGAGATCAGGACAGGCGATGCTCAGGGTGCCAGAGAGGAGGCTCAAGCCTTGCAGTGGATTGACAACAGATTGTACTGATTTATTGAATAATATAATATGTAGCTTTAATCATTATAAGCTGGGCGTGCAAATAATTATTTCCCGAAATAGTTTCCTGTTTCGTGAGCCCAATCCGCGACTAAGTTTATAATATAATTACTGAAATATTGCTTTACAATACCATAAATATGAATATAGTAATAAGTAGGACTTCATAATATTCTTCTAGCAATAAATGGGCTAATGGAATAATAACCGAATCAAGTCTGCTACAGACATAATTGACGTGATTACACGCTTCACTGCCTCCCCATCTACTATGGCTGCCGGGACATCGTAATGCTTTCTGATCGGAAGCAATTGAATTTTACGACTTATCTTTCAAGATGAGAAAAAATTGGAACAAGAAGCAGAGGAAGACCACGTTCCGACTACCGAGATGAAACCGACGGGAAAGATGGGAACGTCAAAAGTACTCGAATCCGGCGAGAGTTTATGAAAATACTGATGAATAAAAATAACTGGCGCTTTACTCTCTCTGTGTCTACCCCATGAGTATCTTGGCGTGTCATAGAAAAAGTTTTAAAAGGGGTCTTTGAGACATTGTTGTATTGATTGCGACACACGTCATTGTAGGGTCCCTGAATGTCCCTGCCACATTACGTTTGGTATTTACTTTATGACATCGAATAAAGATCGACATCAGATTCGCTATTTGATTGTTCAAGCAGTAAGCTCGGGTATTGTATCCTTGTTTTTTTTTTTTTAATTTATTATCATGCAATCTGTTTCATGCGATCATTCAGCATAGGATTATAAATTTACAATATTCTTGGAGGGAAATCAGTCTAGTGGCATGAGCCCTTTATGTTTATGAGTCTCTATAGATATAGATCTCTAGGGGACTTTCTTTTTAGTCTTTTGAATGTTGAATTACTGTTCATTAATTGCGTGGCCAGTATATTTGGATGGTTATCTAGTCTGATCTTGTATAATTTAATTGAGCGTTTAATTTGCTCTTGGACTGTTCTGATTTGGAGATCGTGGTGTAATTGTGGGTTCGTTATAAACCAAGGGGCGTTAGTATCCTTGTTATGTTAAGTAATTTGCATTATTTAACAACTTTCGGCGTCAAAACCAATCCGAAGATAATCAATGCAACAGAATGGCAACCTTCAGATCAAACGAGCTCTAACACGATAATGTGGTTACACATTATCGTTTACTATCAGATGAAAACATTTAATAATCAATACAAAATAATCATCTTCGATCTCGCCAATACTCACCTTCTATCTGCCACATGTTAATCCGCCATCAAACCATATTCAAATAATGGCAAACGATATTAAACCTAATATGAAAAGGTGATGGTTCATTTTAGAATGTACGATTATCCGATACGAAAGCTGTTTAGTATTGAGATCTGGTGATGTAATATGAGACACTAGTGTTATGACATTCATCTACATTGTTCTGAAATAACTATTTTCCGTGTCGTATTCATTATTTCACAGGACCATATATATATATATATATAGAGCCGTGGTGGCAGAGTGGTTCGAGCAGTTGCCTGCGACGCAAAGGTCGCAAGTTCGAATCCCGACTGTACCAATGAGTTTTTCTGAACTTAAGTACAGTGATTAGTCACACCACGAGCTTTACGGTGAAGGAAAACATCGAGAGGAAACCTGCATACGTCTGAGAAGACATTCAAAGGCGTATGTATAGTCGTGCTTGAGTAACGGCGATGGACTCGCCATCTGTCACGTTGGCACCTAATATACCTCTGGCGGAAAGTGGGTGTGTGGGTGTTACCTATACACCTCTGCCTACCCCTTCGGGGACCCTTGTGGGAAGGCGTGAGGATATATATATATATATATATTATCATATATATATGCATACTAGTCATTATTCATGCGCATTCATCAATCACCTTCATACATGCTCACCAGTTCATGGAACTCATAGATCTAACTATTATGAAATCTAAGTATTTGGAGCTAACTATACACATCTGCCTACCCCTTCGGGGATCCTTGTGGGAAGGCGTGAGGATATATTATTTGGAACGGGGCCTTCCTCTGCTTCGTCATCCAGACAGACACGTTCGCACTGTACAGTTGTTTTGTGGCTCAAACTTTCTATACCTACATCCAAAAACAAAAGTCTCTTCTCATCTTTACATAATGAAGCAACTTTACACGTAACTGTAAATAGCGGTTCTGATCTCGCTTACCTACGAACTCGAATTGTGCCCGAAGGGGAAGGAAGAGGTGTGACTACACCTATATTTTGACGCAGATATATTTTTTTTTTACGCAGATATATTAGGTGTATTATGTTTTATTAGTATGTGTAGTAGATACATTAGATATATTATATTAGGTGGCAACGTGACACATATGGCAAATCCATCACTGTATCTTAAGCACGCCTTTGCATTTTTTCCCAAACGTATGCAGGCTTCCTCTCGATTACTCTACTTAAGTATCGCGATGAGGAAGGAAAACTGAAGTAAAAAATTAGTCACGGTTTGAATGTGCAACCTTTGCCCTAGACGGACCAATGAACATGAACCACCAAGTTTTAGACCACATTTTAGAACTGAAGTGAAAGACGGCTGATTTAGAGAGTATTGTAGCAGATCATCCATACACACTCAGGGTAAGTAGCAACTCGTAGTTACAGGGCCTGGATACTTGCAATGTTCACCATTGTTATTGCGCTCGTTAAACAATAACAGATAATAAGTATATACCAACCTATTACAAAGGCAGGTGACACACGCAGTTTTTTCTCTAAGCTCCGCACTACTGTTATAATAACATCACGTGACCGAACCTGTATACTTTTTTTGCTTACTGCAACCAACCGATCCCGTTACTTGCTTACGTACAGCTAGACATCTTGTTCAAATTTGTTTCTAAAAGTAAAATAAGTGGACACACAATTTTCAAGTTACAACATTAAAAACATCAACATTAAAAAAGCCTACAGGTGCAGACAATAATGGTACTAGTTTTGTTAAGTTGGCAGTTTTGTATATACTACTAATATACAAAAAGAACTGTTAGTCAGAATAAGAAACCATCTTCTGCCTTTTTTTGCTGCTCGTTTACCACCATCGTAAATATTGCTTCATAATTACTCTCAATATCACATCTAGCTAATAAGCACCATAAATCAGCTGGTTCTTACAAACAGACAACATACAGTGGGCACACTAGGATGACAAGGTCTCTATGACCTTGACAGAAAACTATTTTCTTACAATAGACAAAGATAGTAGAACGCAAGATGACGCAAGGGTATAGATCTAGAAGCACTTGAATAATCTATTGGAACAGAAGGAATTGTGTTGAGTCAATTAAGTTTGATTTTGACTTTTTCATAATAAATATGTTTTTCGGTAACAGTCTGCTATCGTTGGGTGATGTGGTAGGAGCTAGACGGAGCCCTATCGATATGTGATCCTTACGTGCCCAGAGTCACGTGGGTAAGGTGGGCCTGTTAACACAGCCGATAGTACTGAGCTGAGCAATCGGATAACTATTGTATACATATTTAAGATGATTTTTGTTGAAACGAAATGAAATCTTAATTCAAAAATCTCTTTTATAATGATGATGACGAGGTTGAGTTAATAAATTACTGAATTAAGGATCTAAGAACCCAATATCTGGTGTCGGAAAAAATATTATTTGTATAGGTACTTAACGGCAGAATAATGAAATATTGCCATAAATAAATGTAGTTATGGAAAAGGTTCCGTCTCGATGTTTTCCTTCACCGTAAAGCTCGTGTGACTAACCGACAAGAGGAAACCTGCATACGTTTCAAAGGCATATGTATAGTCGTGCTTGAGTAACGGCGACGGGCTCGCCATCTGTCACGTTGGCACCTAAAATATATCTCTGGCGAAAAGTGGGTGTGGGGGTACTACCTATACACCTCTGCCTACCCCTTCGGGGACCCTTATGGGAAGGCGTGAGGATATGAGCTATGGAACATATGGGATCTGGTATTAGACTCTATTCAGGAATATTTATGTAGGTACTAATGCTTGCGCTTAATGTTCGAGATTTTAAGATATGCTTTTATGCTATATGCTGCTTTTATTATAACTATCTTACTATAGAGAAAGTACTTTACCTACTTATGTATCTTGGACAACAATCACATTATATCTTGAGACTTATCACTGGATTTTATTATTATTGAATGAGATAGTGCTGATAGACACATTTAACAAACATTAATTACTTACTAATTACCCCTTCGGGGACCCTTGTGGGAAGGCGTGAGGATATATTATTTATTAATTACTTTAATTATACAGAAATAACTTGCCATGAAAATTTTAATGTATATGCAAAAACCCATAATTAGACACATGCCAGCCAAAATTACAATATTGAATTTGCAAATGACTAATTAAGCGTGCCACTACAGCTCTTTGTTGATTTGAGTGAAAAATATTTAGTAGAGGTATCTTCAAATTTCAAGGCTATCTAGATCTTTGGCAGCTAATAACTTATTGAAATTTTACACATTTCACGAAGCAAAAATAACTACATACACAAGTAAATTTTGTCAGTTGATACAAGCCAAATAAACAATGCCAAATGACAGGGGCCAAGACTATTGAGTAAGCAAATGAAGTAAACATGAAGCAATAAACAGCTGAATGTCACATGTTTCATGAATTAAGTATCCTTGAAAGAAGTATTTATTCTTGTGAGTAGTTTTTTTAATCAGACTTTAACTCAGCTAACTATAGGTAATGTATTGTAATATAATATATGATAATGTAGTTATTTTTTTAAGTAAAAATAACATTATGTAATTTTTTTGTCTCATTGACGGTTACAAATTTATATATCTGTAAATATGTGTATTGTCGTAAAAATGTGGGTAATACTTGTGTAAATAAGCATGAGTAGCTTATCATTCAGATAGTTTGTATTCATTAAGATAAATATTACTTCATTACTTACCTACCTAATAACAATGTAAACAAGTACTTGTAACATGCTGGTCAGTTACACCCTCTTGTATACATATAATGTATGTTTATTTTAAGAATGATTATATATATACTTTATAATACTAAGAATTTATCATACAAACCCTTGCCACCTGTAGCTCGAAATTTAGCCTCTATACTGGACTCATATTATTATATCAATACAATAAAATTGATGCATCCATTTATAATATCAAAATTTAATTTTTTTGTTAGTCTCTTTGTTTGTTCCAGCTAGTATCTGAAACATTTGAACTGATTTCGACAGGACTTTGGCAGATAGCAAATGTATGCAAATATGTTAAAGTATTAGCATATTAATAAAATGTTCATATATATATATATATGATTTGAATGCAGGTGAGGATAGGGGGCACAGTATGTTTTAAATAAATAAAGAAATTTTAATTAAGTTAAATAATAAACATTTCTCAAATCCCACTTTCATACTACAAGATCTAGACAACACAACTGTAGACTGGCCAACTCTAGCATTGGGCAGACACTTCAAAACAATGGGGGAGGCCTTCACCCAGCAGTCAAATATGCCAGGCTAACAATTACAATAGCTTACATACAACACATGAGCAAGAAGCATGATCTCTTCTCTTCACAGACATTACACAAAGACACAAACTAGATACCTGCAATTGATACATGTCTAATACATATTTATTGCAGGTATTGAGTCCAACCAATAAATGTTGAAGATTTATTTATTTAAATTTAAGAGTATATTATTGTTGGTGTAACTGAAGCTTCCATTTCATCAATAACATTGTTTGGGAGGGATGTGCATTAGTTACCCCTTGCTTTCTGTTCTATATTTTGCAAAAAAAATATAGAGAACTTACTTTCAAGGGTTCATAATAGCTTTTATATTAAGTTGAATCAAATCAATCAAAGCCAGGAGTAGAAGAAAAAAAGTATCCTGTTTTTTAAGAAAATGCTTTACTTTGTTGTGGTTGTGTTTTAAAATTAACACTAGGTTCAAAAGTTTGTTTTTTCCTTAAAAAAGTTTAAATTTATGCAGATCAGTGTTTGGTAGTATATGAGGAAATGCCGATGAGGACGGTGCATACCTGTGTGAGCAAGCCTGCGTCCCACCAGAGGGCTATCGAGTAGCAGGCGGCGTAGCGACCACCGACCCAGCACTCCTCCGCCCCAGCCGCACCCGCCACCGCTGCCGCGCCGCATCCCGTCTCGTTCCACCATCACACACAGCACATTACACTCTCGACACCAACCGCGTCAGTCTCACGACTTACAACACTCCGTGCGAGCAACTGACTACCGTTAACATCAACGTCTCCACTACTCTCTGCTCGATACACCGAGTATTGAGTAACGTAACACCAGACTTTAAACGCATCAGCGAGAGAAAGTATCGATGGTCAACTGATCGTACGTGTTCGTGGCCGCGATATAGATGCACATTCAGGTGGGGACACTCGCTAACTGCGCTCTCAAATCTCACTGTGTTTTCATTTGGGTGCTGATCAGTCAGTTAATTAATATACTTCTCAAGGAATCAATAGAATCAAAATCCTGATCCCGATAAAATTACCAAGGTCAAACTGGTAATGTCATTTTAGAAAAATAAATAAAATGCACGATCAAAATATCGCACCAGCCTACGACCATCGTCCAGTTCATTTCACAACTGTCAAAAATAAGATAAGGTGAAGCGAACGAAATGAAATGAACAAACAAGTTCTTTGGATTATTTGTATCTACCCTACTTTATAGCTATCTGTCTACGCCATAGACATGCTATTTTCAAATCAGTCTGTGTCCAGTATATGTTGCTATTTATTAATTAATTATTTTGACCCACTATTATGGTGTTTACAATAAAGTAAAATTATACGGTAAGTTTAAATATAACAGTCGATTTATTATATAATTTAAATGAATACCATAAATAATATTCTCTAAGTAGAAGTAAGTACTAGACCATAAACTTAACTTCAACCTGAGACTTCAACTCTTTATTGGGAGAGATGTATGTAAGAGTAAATTATGTTGACTAACATGTATTAGTACCTGATATGAATGTGTAATCCTTGATTGTAATTATATTATTCTGCATACTCAGAAACGACTAGTATTAATTTTACTAACAAGTTATGAATTTAAACTGTTCACCTCTGTGGCTAAGTGCCATGTCAACA
Source organism: Drepana arcuata (assembly GCA_016069955.1). Taxonomy (NCBI): domain Eukaryota; kingdom Metazoa; phylum Arthropoda; class Insecta; order Lepidoptera; family Drepanidae; genus Drepana; species Drepana arcuata. Next base: position 53,242 of record JACCPG010011450.1, read on the forward strand.
TTGTCAACATCTCGATATTTTTTTACTGTCAAAATAAACAGTTTCATTCATACAGTATTAAATAGTACTTTGATTCATACTTAAGTAAGTAGCTCTAACATAGTTTCGGTTTACTGGATCATATATTTAAAATAAATGAACAAAGTTCTTCCATAGAGAAGACTCTCGGAAACATTAAAACAATCTTTAGGCATCTAGTCAGTTATTTGATATGTGGGCTTAATATTTACAAAGTATTGTGTGCCTGTGAAGTGTGGTGAATGCGGTGTTTTCGCCGTTAGATTGGACGTGTCTTTCATTAACAGTACCTTTGCAGTACATAAAAATGAGAAAAGTAATTTTCTGTGTACTGGTACTAATTTGCACAGTTTTATGTGACAATAAATATTCTCAATCAGCAAATGAAAAGAAGAAGAAAGATGCTGATTTTAGAACATTACAGAAACCTTTTAGAATGAACAAGCTGAACCTTTTATGGACAAAAGCTCAACAGGTATATGAATTGTCACTACATAAAGTATTCACTCATAACCCTCACCCCTTGTGTGGAACAAGGGGGTTTACCTTGTATCCTAAGTACTATAGAAGTTTGTTCTCTGAAATATTATCTGTATCCTCATTCTCCTATACAGGTATCTACCCTTTTACCTTGCTGGATGCTTATTGCAGATTTTTTTATTGTGTGAAAGTGCATAACGGCATGCTACCTACTTTGCCTTCAGAGGGACCACAACTTCACACTTGGCTTAGCTTTGTTCCAAAATTTTGTGAAACATACAATTTTCTTTTAAAAACATTATGGTAGTAAGTAGTCTAAACTACTGATAATAAATGTTTACTTTTCCCTATAAATACTCATAACCCCCCTGTTTTACTATGCATTGGTTTACTTTCTTTATTTACTCTTTGATATTGGCACTCCACTCTCTGTGTCTAAACCATTAGGGATGTTGTATGATGATACATATATGTATACTTAACATACAAATATTGCTTACAGCGTTTGACAGAGCCAAAGCTAAGGTCACTGTACAGTGATCTTATGATACATGATAAGGAAGAGATTACACTGAAGAGAGTGAAGAGTGATGGTGGGGATAAAGAGGGACTACGGGAATCAGAGCTCAGAAGGAAGTTGACCAACATTATGTCTGTGTATGGTCTGAGAGAGCACTTTGAAGCTGGAGCTCCTCCAAGACAAAAAGAGCACTCGGTGAGTATCAAAGTGCTTCACAGCCATGTCATGTCAAGACCTTCAGTATACTCAATTAACTACTATTAATATGTGTCTTACATACATACATACATATCATCACGCCAAGTCCCTAACGGGGTAGGCAGAGGGTATAGAGCGCCAGCTCTCTCTAGACTTGCATACCTCTTTCGCATCAGTCTCTTCATACATGCTTGTTGGTTTCGAGTACTCTTGACATTCCCATCCTTGAGCGTCCGATCAATTTGATACAGGTAGTTGGAACGTGGCCTATTCATGAATCGTGAATAGTTCCCTTTAGGCTTACAAACCTTTAGAGCTACATCAACATTCAGCTGTCACTTCATCTATAAATGCTCTGGACCTGGTGAATATTTAATACAAATAATAGGGGCGGTTCAATGGCAATTTTTCATTGTATTATCTTCTTTCTGTGTATCTGTTTGTGTTATTGACCCTATCAGTGACATTCAAGAGATAAAGCACATACCTACATGATAATACATATAAATTTGTTGCAATACCTCACAGATGTTTATTTAGTGCTGTCTGCTTTGTACTCAAATCACTATGCACAATATACATAGTTGACATATGTACATGTTTTTACACAATTTGTAATATTGACATACTGGCTAATGACTTCCAAAAAGAGGAGTGAATTGATTTGGTTGTATATTTGTTTCGTGTGCTTACACTTTTTTCCTTGTATACTTATACAAATCATCACACCAAGCTCCTCACGGGGTAGGCAGATAGAATAGAAAGCTAGTACATATATATATATAACATATGTATATTACATATGTTATTTAATGTGTTTTATTATATTCTAAACTATACAGGCATTCAACTTAGCAGAGGAGCACATTAACAAGAGCCTATTTAAAGACAAGAAGTTAAATCAGCTCTGGAGTAAGGCAGAGGCTTCAGGATTTACCCCTGAGGAGCTTGCAGCTCTCAAGGAAGAATTTATGCACCATCAAGATAAAATTGATCAGTACTATGAGTTGCTCAGCAATGTGGACAGTGGAAGTACTGATGGCTACCAAAGTGAGTTAGAAAAGTTCTGATTTAGATATCTTTACTCATTCCCATATGACACATTGGGATAGCAGAACTGTAGTAAAAACCTGGATTAGTATTGCCATGTGTGCCTTTATTATACTACCAGTAGACTTGATGGTACAGTAGAACTCCAATTATCCGAACTTCGACTATCCGAATCGCCGATTATCCGAATCACAAGACTTGTCTTAACTTGCCGTTGTGCCTACACTGACTTCCCCCCGCGTGTGTAGGCACAACACTTGCAACTGCTCACCGTCAAGCGAATGCGTGACCTGGCTGCCCGAAAACGGTTGAAGACCGCAAAACAGCTTACATTGACGGAGATGTTTAAAAAACAATGATTTTTATTTCTAAACTTGTACATAAGTACATTTTATTTATATTTAAAACATGTGAAAATTTCATGTTTCTTTCATTTAATTCAATAAAAAAATAGTGCAATATTAAAACGTAGCTTTTATTCTCTCCAATAGCAATTTAAAAAAAAAAAAAACGATTATCCGAATATTTCATTATCCGAATGGGTCCCGGTCCCCATTATTTCGGATAATTGGAGTTCTACTGTATGTACATCATAGTTTAAGGTTAGAGTAAAACCAAGCTTAGCACTAGATTCAATCAGTGCAAGGCCTGTAGCAAATTATCAAGAGGCCCCTGTATTCCTTTAAGTTATCAAGCTAATGCCCAGTGGTTTGAGCAGTTGCGTGCAACACAAAGATGGCAAGTTCGAATCGAACAGTGATTAGTCACAACACAAGCTTTATGGTAAAGGAAAACATCGAGAGGAAACCTGCATACCTTTAAGAAGAAATTCAAAGGCATATGTATAGTCGTGCTTGAGTAACAGCGATATAACTCGCCATCTGTTATGTTGGCACCTGAAAAATATGTCCTTGGCGGAAAAAATGAAAGTGCACACACATCTGGCTACCCCTTCCTGATTGTAAATATCATTGCAGATGTCGTGAATGAAGAAGAGTTGGACAAGTTCAATGAAATTACTCGAGAAATCATAGACACAAATGAAATAACAAAAGACTTTGTGGACAAAGCAAATTTGGTGAGAGACAAACACAGGGGCTTGCGTGATGGCTTGGATAGGCTGCACAGAATTACAGCTAGAGGTAATAATCTTCAAAAGAATGTATCTAGTTATATTACTCAACTGAGAAATTCAGAATAAAAGGTCTTATTATTATAATACATATATGTATCAGGCTAATACTGTGAAGAGTTTTCTATGTGAAAAACAATTTTGTATGGTAACAATAGAAAACGTCCAAGAAATATTCAGCTAAACATAATATATAATGTTAACCTTTCTTTTTACAAAGAAAAAAAAATATATAACTCAAGTCTCTTCAAATATATAAATAACACTGAGAAAGAAACTAAAGCTGCACCTTAAAGACTTTTTAGATTACATTCGAGTGTTATGCATAGTTTGTGTTTGTTGAAACAATTTCTCGTTTTATACAGGTCCTAACAACAAAGAATTCATAGAGCCGAAAGTGCAGGGTTTATGGCGCTTGGCAACAGCTGCTAACTTTACTGTTGAAGAATTAGCTTCTTTGAAGGTATAAACTGATATTTAACAATAATAAATCATCTTATGTGATAATCCATGGTTTTGACTTTCGTCTGGTCTAGTGGTTAGAGCTCTTGACTGCGAAACTTGAGATCGCGGGTTCGAATCCCGCTGAGGGCAGATATTTGTGTGATGAACACAAGTATTTGTACCTTAGTCTTGGATGTCCATGTATATATCTATCTATATAAGTAAATATATCGTTGTCTTGTTACCATAACACAAGCTTTGCTTAATTTGGGACTAAGTAAATTTGTGTGGAATTGTCCAAGTTATTTATTTAATCCAGCTAATAATCTACCTCTATGCCAAACATTATCTAATTCGGTTCAGCCGTTTTGGCGTGATTGTGTAAAAAACATCATCACAAACACACATTAATAGTATTAGTATTTGATTGTAGTATTACAAATACAATGTTTATTCTCAGGTTGAACTGCAGCACTATGAAAATAGGTTACTGAAGCTGCGCCATTTGCAAGTCGATCACGTAAGCAATCTTGAGAAGCATGGAGACAAGGTTCTTAGTTATTTTGTTTTTTTTTACGCACTGTACATGCCACTTACATAAAACATACACCCATCCACACAGAGTACTTCACAGGATCACTATCAACATAATACATATTAGTTCAAGTATTTCTCATAGCCAAATATTCAACCGCATCATTCAACAAAGTATGACAAAAAAGACCTTTTTATCAAAGGCATTTATTTAGCTTATTAATGTAGCTATAACTTTTACAAATTATCTTTTTTTAGAGTACAAGTCTATTTCGCTGACCACATATAATTTTATTTATCACACGCTTTAACGTGTACAAATATTATTATACTTATCCTTGATAGCATTCGTAGCTTAATACTTATAGTCCTGACCAATTTTTAGTTCTGTTTATTCAATACTTCTTTTAACTCAATTACCATTCTAGATAGCGGCGGCTGGGGATAAAATGGACCACTTCGATGACCAGCAACTGATGATAAAGAAACATTCCCTGAAGGTGGACACGATGCACGCCGACCTCGAGTCGAGGATAATGGAGCGGCACACGGAGCTGTGAATATTACTACATTGACGATTTGTAGGGGGTTTATAGCTTCATGAGTTTAAGAGGTTACTGATCAAAGAGCTAAGATAATAATGTTAAAAGTAGTAGTGTTTTTTAACTCAATGCATTATAATAATTGAAACATAATTTTAAAATAATTGTTAATAACATAATTGTCTCTTTCTCGTATAAATAGATAATTAGTAAGCTTAATCTCAATAATAATGAGTCTCATCAGGATTTCCAGTTATGTAATTTTTCCATTTCTTTAATGTGTGTTCTAATAAAATAATGTGTACACATACGTATTTTTATTTTATAAAATACCTGTTGTAGATCTAAAGTTCCTATTCAAGAACATACTCAAGACATTTTGACAACGGTTTATTTGTCTAGAACTTACCGCAATATCCTGCTATATTCGAGACAATGCAAGTTCTCAATTATAATAATTTACTTATAAATATACACATTACCCAAATAAACCTATAAAAAAGCATTATTGAAAATCAGGTGGTATTATTAAAAACACCAGTGGATACAGTGCATCAATATATGATATTTAATCTTCATGTACAAGCAAATTTTCATTAATACACGTTTATTATATTCCGTTCGGGTTTGCGAGCGTACCAATCATCCAAATAATGTCCTATTATGCCTTAATATAGTGTAAATATGTATAACAAGATGGCAGCGGCGGCGGCGGCGGTGAGCCGCACAAGGCAACGCAAAACGTCAGCGGCACATCGGAATTACATTCCAAGCTACCTACTATTACATACGTCACGCGTATATCTACATCAGATGAAAACGGCGACGCCGACTATAACATAACTATAATTTGTCTAAATGTAACCTCGCGGTCGGCGAGCGGCAGTAACAAATAAAACTACATCCGACTCCCCTCACGAGTTTCATTATAATGAATCGTTTAATGCTCACTTCAGTCGATCGTACAGTATAAGTAGTTAGTTCTCTTCTCGATAGGACATCTTCTCTATTATGTATATAGATAATCTGTATAATATAATTCTTTCTCACTAATATCTACACCGTTTCCAAGGGTTACAATTATATATAATCCTCGCGGGATAGGTCAGGCGCGCGGCTGCTCCGCGTCTAGTGCGTCCACTTGCTCCAGGCCTGCGGACAAACGTTGCGTCACTCACACTATGTATACACACACCTCACTGTCCATATCACTATATAAAACTACCATTTTAGGTGGAGATTTTGAAAGAGCGACCGTACTTTGTAAATTGGTTCAGTAATTTGTTATCGCGTAACGATCCGCAGATCGACAGGCTAAAATATCATTATGAAAAAAAAAATACGATTTGGTTCCCTGATGTTTAGTGTGCAAACCAAGGGCGGTGGATATTAATACGGCCATGACGGGGTATTCATTTCAATAACTTGACTGCAAAAGAATTCCCTTTCGCGAACTCTCAGGCTGTGGAATGAACACTTTATTGAAGTTTAAGAAAGAGTACAGCATGGAGTTCTTGAAGAGTGTGATCACATTCCTACCGGGCCTGCAAGGCGCGAGCGATATGGTTAGTGTTGCAAGCATCCATAGGCGGCGGTAAGGGCTATCATCAGGCGGAGCGCATAGTTGTCGCCGGCATGCAGAGTCGACGCTTGTTGGCCACCACAGTGGCGTATAAGACAGAGTGCGCGCGTGTGTATGTGTCGGTATGGTGTGGTTCTTTTTTTTTATACAACAAGTGTGGCAAACAAGCATACGGCCCACCTGATGGAAAACGGTACCGTAGCCTATTTACGCTCACGATACCGAAGTATCACTTGCGCGTTGCCACTCTGTGTTCGGAGAGTTATACTGTGTTGACAGCATAATGGGTTTAATCCCTCTGCTTCCAACACAATGTAACAATCCTCCCCCCTCCCCAAGGAGCTCATCACTCGTGGTGTGGTGTGTGTGTGTACCTGGTTGTCGGCGGCGTGCGGCTGCGGATGGTCCCAGTGGTGCGGCGGCTCGGGCGCGGGCGCGGGCGGCAGGTAGTGCAGCGGCAGCGCGTGCATCAGTGACAGCGCGGCCGCCGTGGCCCCGCCCGCGCCTGCGCCGTAGCCCTCCAGCCCGCCGCCCACCGCGCCCATTCCCTAAGGACACACACAATGCATTCACAACATCGCTCATGTTGTCGCCGGCGACGCGCCATCGCCGCCATCAACGCTTGTTATAACAGCGTAATAAATAATAGCGCATATATATTTTTTTATAATATAATCTTTGTATACATATATATTTTTCAATAATGTCTAAAATAGCTTAGTTATTAACCTTCATTACAACCTTAAGCAAACTATGATGTGTCGGCATACATTTTTTGAAGTATACCCAGCTAAGTACACCTTTATACAGCTTAAAAAAAACAAAATACGGTTGCGGTGAGCGAGGCCATTACTATCGACCAAGACATTATAGTGTCTGTTGAGGCTATTTATGTTATTGTGTATGGTGTGTGTGTGTGTGTGTGTGTGTGTGTGTGTGTGTGTGTGTGTGTGTGTGTGTGTGTGTGTGTGTGTGCGTGTGTGTGTGTGTACCTGGTATCTGTCATGGTCGGTGAGGTGCGGGTGCTGCATGTGCGGGTGCGGCCAGTCGTCGGGCGCCGTGAGCTTCCAGGCGCGCTCGATGCCGATGGGGCGCGGCTTGCGCTCCTCCTCGTCGCCCCACGCGCCCGCGCCGCCCCCGCCCGCGCCGCCGCCGCCCGCGCCCGCCCCGCTGCCGCCCACGCCGACGCCGACGCCGCGATCCAGCAGCGACTGCAACGTTGCAGGCACTTGACTTAGTATAGACTTAGTAAAAAAACTAATATGACAATATTTGGAGCATAGCACAGTTAAACAGAATTTGGTGATTATAAAAAGAACAGAAAGCGTGAAAAAAAAATAGTTGTCCTAGAAGTAGCTACAGATGTTTATAGTAATACACCACTGCGGGATTTATTGGCAAAGTCAGAGCATAATACAATATATAAAAATAGCTAGATTTACAGTAGGCATGCACAAGAATGACTTACACAATAAGACCGTTTGAAAATGTTCAACATACATTGCTCAGTTGGTAGGGGTGGTGCTGCGGCTGCGGCGTGTGCATCGGCTTCGGCGACTGGTTCATGGGCTGCTGGTACGACATCAGGAGCGTGCTCAGGTTGCCAGCGTTGCTCGCGCCGGCGAACAACTGGCGAATAACAAGAAACATTGGTCGGGGAATAGATCTCGGCTGAGGGCATATAACATTTGTTTTCTTTAGAGTCTGATAGACCCGAATATTTATTTATATTAAAAGCCGTGGTGGCCGAGTTTTCCTGAACTTAAGTACAGTCATTAGTCACACCATGAGCTTTACGGCGTATGAATAGTTGTGCTTGAGTAACGACGATGGAATGGCCATCTATCACATTGACATCTAAAAATATATCACTGGCAGAAAGTGGGTATGTGTACTACCTATACACCCTTGTGGGAAGGCGTGAGGATTTCCATCATACTAAGCTTTATTTTGTTAATTATAGATGGCAAATTATTCCACTAATATTAAGTAAGCAAAATTTTCTGAAGGGAATAAGATGAGATTTAGCACTGATCGATTTTTAACTGGATTAATACATAGGATTTGTTTTATTACAGAAAAATTCGCAGGCGAAGTGAAACCTTGAAAGCTAGTCTACACAAAAATATAACATTGAGACCTACGTGAACTCGTTCAACGAGCTCGTAAGCGAGTGCACCCGCGATGTGCCCTTAGTATACGTATATGACATGATGGTGAGTGGCATGGCAGTGATGCGATACCTGTGCGTTATGCTTGTGTTGGTGCATGAGGGGGTGCCGCTGCGCGAAGTCGGGCGCGCGCGGGTTGAGGCGCGACACGGGCTCGCCGCCCACGTAGCCCAGCCCGCTCATGCCGGCCGCGCTCATGTTCACCCCGCTCGACATCGATACCTACGCACACACACGCCGATATTATATACAGATGTCTCTTACTAATCCGGCCGGCATCCTGCGCTCTGGTCTCCCTCACCCCTCCCTTCTCTTTTTCGACGCTTCGGTACGCATCGACATAAGTGTAAACTCAAAAATTATTATATCACGTATAATTTTTACCTGTTGTTTTAAAATATTAATAACTATTTTAGGTTAATATGTTAAGCGCAGTTTATAATTTTTTCGTTACAATCAGAGAATCCGGCACCCGTTTTTAAAAGTGCCGGTTTAGCAAGTTGGAAGGAGTGAAGATAAACATATAGGCGAGCTCCAACTAACCATCATGTTGTGTCCATTCCTAGAGTTGTCTTGGTAAATAGGTCCGTTGCGGGACATCCCGCTCATATCCATGGCGTTCACGTTGTTGCCTGTGCATAAAGATTCATTTATTTTTATCAGTATTAGATAGAGTGAAATATATAACTATATTTTCTTATAATTATTGAAAGGCTGAGAAGGGTCCATAGAAACCGATCATCGACGTAACTGACTTTTCATGTATGTATTATAATTACTTAAATGTTTGTGACATGTCAGCCAGCTAATAAATGGAAATAATTATTGTGACGTAAAAAAATGGGGTTGTAAAAATGTATTATAATGAAAAAAAGATGAGTCTATAATTTTACATTCTTCACTTTGTGGTGCATGGTGAGTGTGTTGTGCGTTAGAAGTGGTATGTTTGGTGTATACGCGCCCGTGTGCGTGTGTATGTGCGTGTTTGTGTGTGTGTGTGTGTGCGTTTGTATGTGCGTGTGTGTGTATATGCGTGTGTATGTATGTGCGTGTGTGTGTATATGCGTGTGTATGTATGTGTGTGTGTGTGTGTGTGTGTGTGTGTGTGTGTGTGTGTGTGTGTGTGTGTGTGTGTGTGTGTGTGTGTGTGTGTGTGTGCGCGTGGTGCGTAGTTACCGATGGGCATGGGCTGGTGGTAGGCGGTGTTGGCGTGCGACTGCGGCACGTAGGCGGGCGGCGGTGTGGAGCCGTGCGACGAGGTACGCGAGCACGGTGAGCAGCCGCCGCCCGCCGCCGCCGCGCCGCGGTAGCCGGGCGCCTTGCTCGCGTCCGCCTAGACACACCACAACCATTATATGTATATACATATACATATTGAAGAGAACGTTGCGCGATAAAATGTATGAGAAATAAAGAGTATGATTTTATTACACGAAATTTACATTCTTTTGACTTTTTGACAGATAATGCTGAATCGTTTGTGTCCCAAACTAAGTGACTGTCAAACTGAAAGATGTTCTTTTTTTAACTGTAGATAAAAGCGTAGTAGAGTAATATGCTCATTGATGTGTATCAAGTAGCAATGTGAGGGTGTTGCAGTACCTGCGGTGTGGGCATGTCCACATTGTGGTGCGCGTCAGTGGGCGCACCCCACACGCCGCCCCCCGAGGCGGCCGACAGATCCTTGAACAGAGAGTATTCCTGCGCCCCGCTGCTGCTGCTGCTCGACTGCAAACACCATGAACACTGACTTAACATTTGTTTTTAAAATGGGGCGGGGCTAAAGAACTTTCTACTTCTTAAAAGTGAAGTCTTCAGCCAGCTATGCTGTGAACGTTCTTTTATTACTAGAGGGAACTGGCGCTCTAAACTATAGGTAGAACCACAGCGAGATAATACCTATTATTATTAGTATGTGTCTCAATTATTAAAGGCATCCAGGTCAGCAGTTAGTAGGCAACTTGTAAGTAACCTAGCCAAATTATCAAGGAAATAAATTTTATTAGATTAATTTGAATCTTTTAGAAATATGTAGTCAGTCAGTAATATAAGTATTGAGATGCGATAAAGTAAGAAGCAAACATGTAAATCTTACAAAAATGTGTATCTCAGCCAAAATAACATAAACTGGTGGTGATACCTATGATGGATGGTACCATTTACTTGTTGGTTCTTGGGCGAGAACATCAGTACGTTGCGATACGTGCTGACGTACAATTTGACATGGCATGAATGACTTTTGAAGGACCGCTGGTTATAATTGCTGACAGATATACCTGGGGAGTAGTGTTGATATGTAGCGCTGACGATGTACTAGTAACGGTCTCCTCGTTAGCGCTCCACGAGCTTGAATTATCCGGGCTTAGCTGGAACAATAACAAACGTTAACTATCGCGCCATGACGGCTAAAAAGAATTTAATTAAATTTTAGTCAGATATATTACAGTCTGGAATAGGATATATTTTGTGCCAGATAAAAAAAAAAACACTAGCTGAAGTCTGGTAAATTGAACGCGTGTGAAGCGCAGGGCACGCACAGTACTATTATAAAACCGAGATGTAGTAGTACCTGCATGGTGCGGTCGGGCACACGCTTGGGGTCGTCGTCCTTGGGCGCAGGCGCGGGCGAAGGCTCGCGCGCGGCCTTGGGCGGCGACAGTGGCGGGCTCTGGGCGCGGGGAACGCTGCTCACGGACTACACACACACACACACACACACACTCATGTCACAAGGCGTTATACTGAGAGTAGCTGTGCTGCCAAGATTCTCTTTATACCACTAGCGGTTACCGCCGCCTATGGACTTTTGCAATACACAAAAGGTAAAGATTTTAAGGTACTGCATATCTAATTCTCTCGATATAAACATGACAACTATAATTTATGATATTGTGACGGTCAAGAATGCACGGAATTAATCTGTATAATGTTTGCCACAAACTGTGCGAAAGCTCAATTGATTTGTTATTTTGTTATGACAAGAATTCTCGGACTATTCAGCCTTATTGTTATTCTTATTAAATGTGTGGTATACCTGCGCGGGCTGGCGAGGCTTGTCGGTGGCAGTGAGCTTAGCGGCAAAGGTGTGTCCTCTAGCGCCGACAATGGCACCGGTGTACGTGAGCGCGCCCTTGGCCGCCGCGGCGGTGGTCGCCGCACGCTTCTCCAAAGTGGGTGTGCCTGGCAACGTCACTGTATCAACGATTTATTACTTCAAAGACAGTTCTTCACTGAGATGGTTCGATAATACTAGTAATATTTCTATGTATAATTATTTTCTACGTTTTTGTGGCACTGAAATCCTGTGAGTTTTGATGCGACTTGTTTCTGTTATAAAATAATAATAATATAATATTGATTATATTTTATTATAATTTGATTACAATATAATTTGAGCCGTGGTGGCCGAGTGGTTCGAGCAGTTGCCTGCGACACAAAGATCGCAAGTTCGAATCCCGACTGTACCAATGAGTTTTTTTGAACTTAAATACAGTGATTAATCACACCACGAGCTTTAGGGTGAAGGAAAACATCGAGAGGAAGCCTGCATACGTCTGAGAAGAAATTCAAAGGCGTATGTATAGTCGTGCTTGAGTAACGGCGATGGACTCGCCATTACTCAAGCTCAACGGCTGTCACGTTGGCACCTGATATACCTCTGGCGGAAAGTGGGTGTTATATGGAATAGTGTTAATCAAAAAATGGTAGCTTATTCACATGATAATCCGGTAATAGCCAATCACATTGTGTTAAATGGAAAACCCACCCAAAATATGTAGTGGGTATGGAATTAAGGCCAGGGAGATCATAGTCCATGCTTCTATAAGGTATAATAGGAAATAGTAGGTATACATGTAGGTGCGTATGGCAAGATCAAAGACCATATCAACAGTGGATGCGCGTGCGCCGCTCCGGGCACCAATATACGGGTTATAATTAAGTGCAGTGTTACCATGAGGCTGCAGGCGCGGCGGCTGCGGGCGCGCAGCGGGTTGCTTGGTGGGCGCGCGCGCTGTGGTCGTAGTACGGCTGCTGGTCGCCGCGCTGCTAGCGCTGCTCGTCTGCGCGCACACACACACACACACTTAATTGAGCTTTTGGGTCGGCAACGCGCGAGATACATCCCTGTAGTTGCAAGGGGCAAGCGTCTATTGTTGGCGGTTACCGCTTACCATCTGGCGGACCGCGTGCTTGTTCGCCACCTTGGTGTTATAAAAAGTGTGGCCGAGTGATTAAAACAGTCGCCTAGATTACAAATTGGAATGCAAGAATAAGCTTCTCATTGAATCACACCACAAGTTTTTATGAATCTTATCACAACACGAGTTTTGAAGTGGTGAAGGAAAACATGACGGAAAAAAGCTGGGTTTGAAAAGACATTTCAATACCCCTGCTGGTTATTAGAAATTAGAATGGATGCCAATCCCACAATTTTTTGGAAACTAGCGCACACACTCTGTAGAAGAACAAAATTAAAAAAGAATATACCTTGGGCGGCGGTTGCTTAGGCGGTTTGGGCTGAAGCGGTAGCGCTTGCTGCGGTGGTTTAACGGCGGCGCGCGGCAGTAGCTGTAAAATATCCGCTTCGGGATCGCGGATCATCGCCGCGATCAGCATGCCCGCTTGCTTTGTAGCCTCCGCTGAGCCCCTGGAACGAAATTACATCTTTTAATGTTACTTCTTCATACATACTAACAACTTCATTTCATTTCCTATAGGATCATAGCTAATTAATTATTTCGTAGGTTCGAGTAGTTTAAGATAATTTCTAAAGGCGTTGCATACATCGTCCCTTTCACTCTTTTGGATAATGACGAGGATAGCATGTGGGTAGGCATACTGACTTGATAGTAATGATCCGTTCGCCCTGTCCCTTGCTCTGCTTGTCGACCTCGATGTGCGCGCCGGTGGCCGAGCGGATGGCGTTGATGTTGCTGCCGGCGCGCCCGATCACGCGCGATATTGCGTGCGACGCCACCGACACCTTCTTGCATCTGATCGACAGCAACGCATATATAAATAATACTTGTCTGACAATTAACCACGCGTTACCTATTGTTTTAAATATACTTGATATGTACATTGGTCTTTCAGTCAAATATTTTTTCTCTTTCCCACTCGTTTTCTTTCACAGACTAGCATATTACTTACTCTAACGAGTGATAGATAGTGAATCTATGATATTATAATATGTATATATAAATTTTATGTGTATACACATAATAACACATAGTAACATATAATATATTGATAACTTAAAATTATAATGATTTTACAACCGAACATCGCATATTACAATTCTACAATGCAACCGTATGCTGCGTTTGTAATAACTTTTGACTGTCTGCCAGACCAAGAGACGCCATTCAGTCATTGGCGACATATTATAATTAATACCTTGAATAGTCCTTACCCCGGCTCAACGGTAGAAAGCGTTTGGACGCTGGATTTGCGTACGACTTCCTTCCAACCCTCCTCTCGTCGGCCGCCGATGCAGCCGCTTTTGGGGGAAGTACTCTTGGCTTCCAACTCCCATCTGCATAAAGCGTTGTTATTTAATACTCGTAATGGAATTGTTGTGAAAATACCGTGCGTTGTGAAAATAAGATACGAAATACTAGAAACACCGATATTCTTTCGTTATATACACTTTATGCTACAATACTGGCAACCAGTATAAGGAGAGCTGTCAAACACTCGCGCATTGCCGACCATATAATGTATGAAGTAAAGAGCTATAAAGCCTTAAGAACAAACATTTCGATCTACTGCCAGCCCAGACATTTGCATGGTATTAATTACTGTAATAACTTTGGTAAAGATCTTGTTCTAAACTTTTTTTAGTATAATTTTTTCAATTGTAGTGTATTAGATATTTTTTATTAAATCTGTTAAAGTTGATCAGCATTTGACAGTAATTTAATAAATACTTATAAATGTCTATTGAGAGACCTGTCAAATATAAATAGTAATATTATTCTAGATGTAATATTGATAATATGAACTTAAACATATATCGTGAGTTTGCAAACACTATTTACTTCATCGAATAATGAACAAATCTTTTATACCCATGTTTTGATTAAGCATCAAACATCAATCATTGTTTTTTTTTATTGCCTTGCTCTAAGCTAGCAAGCTTTGCGACCACCTGCTGGTAAGCATTTATTTTTAGATATAACCCAATTCCGACCCTGCAGAAATCTTTCTTGCAGAACTATTACACCCAATACATATCACTTATTATTCTATAGACAATGAAGCGTTAAATGACAAACAATATAAACATCGACGTACAACCATGCACGGTAAAACGTAAAGTGCAGTATTACATGCATTCATCCGTAACAATGTCTTCAACTGTTGATCGCTGGTGAGGGATCGTCACACACCTGACACTGATTGTATGTGGAGATAGGTAATGAGGTCACGTGACATTTATATGAACATCTATTATTTATATAACTTACTGATGGTTGTTGTGTGTCTTTTTATTTTTGTCGCTCGAGTCGACATCATCTTTGTCCACGTTGAGCCTAGTGGATTCGAATACTTGGCTCTTTCTAGAATTATTGCCGTATTTGTTTACGTTCTGTACTGTAATGGTCTTAGGGCTATCCTCTTCGGGTTTTCTGCAAGAACAATATTTAATTCCTTTAGCCGTTCAAAGGAATATGAATTTAGCGAACACATAACCTCTGGTTACTTAATACCGTGAAAACTGCGCGTTGAGTACATTACATTAGCAGTACCACCATCTGTACCTCACCGCTCTTGAAATGCCCAATGTCAGCGTCACATTAGCGCACGCAATATATATGACAAGAGTACTTGTCATCAAGCGTTATTTGTTAAAGTATCACTAAAAGCATGCAAATGTTATAGTAAAATGTATCTTCATTACAACCCAGTCTAAGAACGATCCTTACTTTGTACGATTTTTATAGCAGTTAGCATATACATAATACATATGTACAATAATTATATGATAGGGAAAGCAATTAAATAAAAAACACTGTACACTATTTTTTTTTGTGATTGTAATCTACGGAGGTCACGTGAATTACTCGAGAATTCACATCTAACGAAAGGGATTTCGAGACTCAATTTCGTTCAAAATCCATTCCTACTATTATAATGAATTCTTAAGTTTGTGAGGATGGTATTCCCCTTTATGCAATACTTATTAACACAATTTTATTAACATAAGAACTAATAATAATTATTAGCTGGATTTACGCATAAGATATGTTTAGAAAAAAAACAATTAAATCAAATTAAACACTGGGGAAGAAGCCATGAGACAGCTAGTTATTTACAAATCGCTGTTGAATAGTCTGCCTGTCAAACCCGCAAACGTTACGTAAATAATGCATTACTAACTTGTCGCGCCTCTCAGTGGGACGCCGTTCGACCGGCGCGATGGGCTTGGCGGGGGCGGGCGTGACGGGGGTGGCGGGGGGCGACGCGGGGGCCACGTTCTCTTTCTCCTGCTTCTTGTCGGTCTTGGGGACGACTTCTTTCTCGGGCTTCACTTCTATCTTGGTCTTTACCTGTGACAATTGTATTTATATGTATTACACCTATTGGTAAATATTTAGCTGTGGTTCCTATAGTCGCCTGCAGCACAGATATTGTAAGTACGAACCGCAACTGTACCAATGATTTATTTATTTATTTGGATCCCCAACAGGTAAGAACACCTTAATTTGTTTTTTTCTTATTTATTATTAACAGAATATGCAATAATAAAACATACCCAATTACAGGTAACCCCAACTAATAATGATGATGATGTTAGCCTGGTACATCCCACTGGGCAAAGGCCTATACCAATAAGTTTTTTATTCAAGTGCATCAATAAGTCACACCACAAGCTACACGGTGACAAAACTTTCATACAATTACAGCAGAAACGCAGGACGGGTGAAGTGTGGGTGTGTCAAAATTTGTCATCCAAAGTACTCACTTTGTCTGGTTGCTTCTTAGTGGGGGGCGCCGGAGGTGGGGGTGCAGGTTTCTCCTCCTTCTTCTTTTTCTTGGTCTTGACGATTGGCGCTGGAGGGGCCTTCACGTCAGATGAAGAGCACGAACCCTGTTCAATATAAAAATACGATCGTTGTTAGCAATACAAAAGGATAAGTAACTCAGACAATAAGGTTGTGTGGCATCACACTTTGAAGGTATCACCATTCTCTATTCTCAAATGTTTTGAACGGACAACGAACAAAGAAAGTTAACATGTATTCCATATATCTTAACGCCTTCGCATGAGGGTAGGCGGTAGGGTGTAGATGTATCCATACACCCACTTTTTGGCGGAAATATATTTTTGGTGTCATCGTGGTAGATGGCGAATCCATCGCCGTTTCTCAATAGTGGCATACATGTATGCCGATTACCTTTCGATGTTTTCCATTACCGTAAAGCTCGTGGTGTAACTAAGGACTTTACTAAAGTAAAAAAAATCATACGGTCGATCGAGCAATCGAATGTTCGAACTACTTAATTATAGAGTCGAAAAATACGCCTACCTGAGGGTAGTTAGTGTGAGTATGTATACAATACCTGTGAGTTGGCATCAATGCCAGAGTCGCCCTCCTCCTTAGCGACGGGCTCGTCGTCAGGCTCGCCGCCCTCCGAACACTCGCCCAACGCTTTCTCACAGTACAATGAGTTTTTGTCGTTCTCCGCTTGGAGTTTGCGCCTCTCCTCCTGTATTTACGGAAAATAAAATGGAAAAATTATTATTATTAATTTCTTACCAGACATATGCCGGTTACCTCACGATGTTTTCCTTACACGAAACGGTAGCTGTGTAAAATTCACAGTAAGTACTAAATTTAGAAACACTCACGGACGCTCAATATTGCACCTGAAATATTTAATTTACGCCTACTTATACTATTCGTTCACCAAGGCTATATTAAATAATTATAATATATCTTCACGCCTTCCACTAGGGTCCCTGAAGCTTTAGGCATAAGTGGTGGTACACTCTCGATTTTCTCAAAAAAATATAGATTTGAATATGAATATATGGTATATATAGCTAGTTGTGGGTCGTGGGTGTTGCGTACCTTCTTCTCCATCTTCTTCTTCTTCTTCCTCTCGCGGCGGCGCGCGGCGGCCTGGCGGCGCGTCTCCTCGCGGCAGCGCTCGGCGTCGAGCTCCTCGAGCAGGATGGTGGCGTTCTGGTTGGCGCGCGCCGCCTGCGTCTCCTTGGCCGCGCGGATCACGCGCACGCACTCTTGGCACTTCTCCAGCAGCTCCTTGTCCGAGATCGTGCTTATCGCCCTGAGTCACCATAAAAAATATTTCTTTCAACGGAAGTAACACACACGGGGAGCACTTATTGAACGTAAAATCTTTTTCGCGTAAGAATATCTATCAACAATTCATTGCATTTTCGGCGTAATATCCAGTTTGGATATTATCATTAATATATGTATATATGACCAACACACGACGAGTCCCCCTTATAAGGTGGGCAGCGAGCTACTCTCGCTGGCACCAGTGATAGATAATATCCATAAATTAAACGTAGCGAACAACCGCCGATGCATACCTAGTCATCTCCTGGTCCGAAGGAAACTGCGTGACGACACCGACCATCCACTTGACCACTTTCGTGTGGCCCTTCCGGAAGGCCGCCATCAGACACGACACCTGCGCACGGATACAAATGAATCAAATGTTTAGTATTAAAGTATTGACGAAATAAACTTTCAAGCTCGAAGGACCTAAGAATGTCCAGAAATAACACGATAATAAGTGTGACGCTAAACATGAACGCTATATCATGTTTCTCAAACCTATGAATTTTGTCTAACTATCAAAAAAATCTGTAAGGACAGGCGAGTACACATACCTTTTCTTTTCTATGTGCGTCGAGCACCATGAGCAATATGCGCGTTTTAACAGTAACACTTATTGAATTATTAACCTACATAGCCAATATCGCACCTTTCTGTTATCCTGTGAGTCAATGTCGGCGCCGGCCGCGTACAACATCTCGACCACAGCGAGATGCCCACCGTTGGCAGCCAGCCACAAAGGGGAGTTGCCTTTTTTGTTCTTAACTTCTACCGCTGCTCGCCTGGACATATATATACAAAGCAAGTAAGAATTGGAGCAATTCTCACGCGAAAATATGGTTGCTGGTTCATCCACGCAGAATTATATTTTGGTAGATTTATTTTTGTAAAAACACATACATCCTATGCATCAATCCAGCTAATAATCAATCACTGAGCACAGTTTCCTTCAAATCCGTTCAGCCCCAAGGTGTGAAAGCCCGTCGCATTTATAATACTAGTAGTATTCGATGCGATTACCTCTGCAGCAAGAGCTCGACGAACTTGGTGTGTCCCTTGTCGGCGGCGATGGTGAGCGCGGTGTCCCTGGAGGAGGGCACGGGCGGCGCGTTGACGTCGGCGCCCTTGTCCAGCAGCACGCGGCCCACCTCCACGTAGCCGCCGCTGGCCGCCTCCATGAGCGGCGTGAGCCCGGTCTTGGCGCGGTGCTCCACGTTGGCCTTGCGGTCCAACAGCAGGCTCACCACCTCGTGCCGACCTGCAACACCACGGCGTACAGCTTGCAAATTGCCGAGCCCTTGGAAGTTTTTTTTAAATTAAGGTTGCAAGTAGCAGCTACATATATCTTATAACATTTGCCTATAAAATATCAGCTTATATATGACTACAAGCAGTTTCACCCGCGTAATATTTGATTTGATTGGCACAATTCAAATTTGTACAAAATGAAACACATTGTATGTGTTAATCCAGCTAACATTCTATATTCATATCTTTATGCAAATTTCATCCAATTCCGTCGAGTAGTTTTTTTAAAGAGGAACTGACACAATTTTTCGTTTTTATTGTATTAGTAAGATAATAAATATTAATATGAGCCGAACGACTATTCCTTGTGGAGGTCTGTAGCACTAGGTAGTGCCGTAGAGTGATTAATCTATTATACATATGCGTTACCTTGGAAGCATGCGAGAGTGAGCGCGGTGTTGCGATTGGTCTCTATCTGCGCGTTGATGTCGGAGCCGCAGTCGAGCAGCAGCCGCACGGCCGCCACGTGCCCGTTCATGGCCGCCAGCATCAGGGGAGAGATGCCCAGCTTGGAGCCCGTTCGTGAGTTTATCTCGGCCTGTACATAATACGTTACAATCATATAGGTAATTATACCAGGTGGCCGTTTCCCGTTGTACAGATCCGTCATGAGAACACTCTTCGACCAAAGAGTTCTGAGGACCATATAGGTTTTCCGACGATGTTTTCCTTCTCCATAAAGTTCGCGAGGTGATCTACTCACTGTACTTTAAGTTCTCATTGACAAAGACTCATTGGCACGATCGTGATTCGAATTTGTAATCATTGTATTACAGGCAACCTCTCGAATCACGCGGCCACTATTTATAGAAATCTTGATACTTGGTAAAGCACTCACTCGCCGGCCACAACGAAATAAGTGTGTTAGTGAGTGGAATTGTCCAACGTACCTGGTGCGTGAGCAGCAGGCGGATAATATTGACGTATCCACCGGAGGCAGCGAGCGACAAGGGCGTGTAGTCCGACACGTTGCGGTGCTCCTTGTTGGCGTTTCGACTGAGGATCAGCTCCACCACCTGATATGAAGCATTAAAGATTCAGATCAATACAAATTCATCTGCATGGAACTACATTTAATTTAAATTCATATATTTATGGTGTTACTTGTGGAGGGATTAATGTGCCCAGCAGTGGGCAAGAAGTATAGAGGTGAAATGAAGAAGTACATTGGTAGTCATCAAATCTAAATACTACGGATACAGAGTTTTTTGTTTTATTACATCCTTAATTTTAAAAGTTTTAGCCCCCTTCTCATGCACTTTACAAGTTTTATTCTTGTGTCAAATTTGGTTTTGCGTTTGAGACTCCGCAAAGAAGTATATTGATGTTACAAACCTCGTATCGTCCGCCGCTGCAGGCGAGCGAGAGCGGAGTGTCCTTAGTCCGCTCGGACTGCGCCTCGATGTCGGCACCGTGGTTCAGGAGAATCTCCACTATCTTCTCGTGACCCGCCGTCGCCGCCAGGATAAGAGGAGTGAAACCCTGTATACATACACACACACTGAAGTTAAAATCTAAAAACAAATATAAACGTTTTCAACTACTATCCTATGTCGTATTAGATATAAAATCTTTTGACAATTCAGTTTCAGAATCCTGAACCATGGGAGAATAATTAATTATGTGTATAGATAAAACAAAATATAGTATCTTGATCGTGCAATACTAATGGCAACGTTGAAGTTGTAGATGTTGATAGACAAACATTTGAAATTAAACGTCAACTTTGTACAGAAGCATAGCTGCATTTTGATATTGATAACTTAGAACAATTTCACAAAATTTACTAGCTCTTAGACTATAGGAACTAGACAACGATACTTTACTACAATAAATCAGCGTAACGGATACTTCGCAGCCAGGAGCTGCCCGACTGGGGCAGGACCTCCACCTTATAGACCGTAGCCACTATGGGTAGGTTCTAGTCCGTAGCCAAATAACAATTTTTTTTGTGAGAATGTGGTGAATAAGGTTCGGTATTGTAAGCGTAAATAGGCTGCGGTAACCGTTTTCTATCGGGTGGGCCGTATGCTTGTTTGCCACTCTTGATGTATAACAAAAAAAAAGGAGTCGTGTAGTGAGTAGGGCAAAGCAGTAACCTTCTTGTCCCTGTGCTCGATGTCTGCGCCGCGTGAGAGCAGCAGCTCGACGAGGTCCTCGTGGCCGCCGGCGCAGGCGAGCGTGAGCGCCGTGTCGTGGTTGGAGTCGGTCTCGCCGTCCACGTCCATGGCGGAGTAGGCGGCGGGCGCGGGGTGTGGGGGCGTGCCCGCGCCGTACGCCTCGCCGCCGCGCGCGCCGCGCCCCGCCGCGCCCGCCCGCCCCTGACACAACACAGCCGCCTTAGCAACGCGCACACACTCACTACTACTTACATACTATATGGTAACTTCAGTACAGGACCTCACGTCACCGTCTTTAGTCACACGCACACATTCACACACCAACTCGCAAAGTATTCGCTTACATCAATGGTCTCGCGATAATGTGACTTGACCGTCTAGACATCTAGTCTTTAGAATCGTTCACGGCACGCATATTTCTAACTTTACATTTATTAATTGACGTTAGACGTTTCTAAAGTCCTAAAAACCACCAATTACTTTCCAGTACCTTTCTAAATGTAACGTTGATAACACCATCTGTCTGCAAGTAAAAGTCCAATCAAAATCGGTACATTTCGGTTTCTAAGGCAAGCCGGAATATTCAGATAGCACCTAAAAGTTTCTTACTATCAATGAATTCATCAAACCATTACGTCTTGATATAGGAGAAAATAATGTTTTGTTTTACCTTTTTCTTAGCGGCAACAGAGGCATTGTTGTGATGGTGCTGCTGCTCCCGCTTCGAATGCGGTTGGGGTTGGGGTTGAGGGTGAGGCTGCGGCTGCGGTTGGGGCTGGGGCTGGGGCTGGGGCAGCTGTGGCGGGGGCTGCGTCGACCCCGTGTGAGTGGGTGCGAACGTCGCCGATCTAAAGTGCACACACAAATTTATAATTCACGCCGGGTATATCTAAAGTATATTCTAGACATACAGACCTATTCGTATGTCGCAAAATAAATAAGAATAAAGTATATGAATGCTTGTAACACTAAGCTAAGGGAACAAATGTTAAAAGAGAAAACCGGGGAGTTTGTTTCGCCGTTTCTTCTCCTGGCGGGTAATTTTCATGGAAACGGTGGTAACTTTAGTTTTTGTTAAGTATATGACGTTCAATAAGTGTTCCCTGTGTCCCTTACGTGGAATAAAATATTTTGATTTTGATTTTTTGATTTAAGTGCTCTCTCACATTGTCAGTCTGCCTTAGCAAAGCTGAACGGGACAGCTAGTCTAATGATATTTTACCTGTAGTCCTCGTAAGGCAAGGTGGGCGGGGGCAGGGCGAAGTGCGGCTGGAGGTCGGGCTGAGGCGGCTCGGACTCGTCCGCCGCCACGCCCGCGGGCGACGTGCCCGGCACCCTGTACTGGCACCCGTTGCCCACTTGCTGCGTATAAGAAACGGACATGTTTACATTAACATCCAAATAACAAAAAAATTTTTAGTGTTGTAAACACACCAATTCAGTAATATTTTGGAGTCATCGCGAATTTTACACTATGTATTTCTAAGCGATGGTATGATGAATTGGAAGCGTCAAGTGAACCTCCAAAATATGTGTGAATAGGTGTGTGATGTGTGTGTGTGATGTTGTACTGACAGTGAGGTCGAGGTGGTGGTGGTGATGGTGGTGGTGGTGGTGGTGGTCCCGCGGCCAGTCGCTGGCCAGCGCCTCCTCGGCGGCGGCCAGCAGGCGGCGCGCGTGGCGCTCGTCGCCGTCGGCCGCCTCGGCCTCGCCCTCCTCGGCGCACTTGGACGACAGGATCTCGTGCGACTTCTGCTGCATCACCTGCCACCGTCCAAGCATCACTCGGAGAAAACCCACTAACCTCGCCCACACACCGCATCCATGCCGTGGCCCGACCACACCGCTCCTTGCTGGCTGATACATTGTGCCTACTGACTGTACAACCGTGATACGACGGCAGCGACCGTGAACAATAATTTTATTAAATATATTTATTTCAAATAGTTCCTAGAATCCATCGTGACTTGAATTTCCATTGCATGTTTGTGTAATCTCTTGTCTATTAAATTATGATATTTCAGTCATTTCAGTGATAATATTTTAGTTTCTTCTACATTGTCTAAAATTACAACATATGTATATTTTTATATTTATTTATAATAATTTATTTGTACCTTATTTAGTTAACCTGTGAGACGCCAGCAACGAAATAATTGCGAAATTCTGAATATATTATATTAGTTAAAATAATAATATTGTTTGAAATTACCCAAGGACAGCCAGCAGCTACAATATTTTGACTTTTCTGTGATTAATGTGTAAGTAAAACTTTCGCAGGGTTTAATTATCAACATTTACTTCAATACTAGGTCATTATGTGTGCCAAGATAAAGAACGCTTATGTGGTAAGGTCTACGAACTATGTTTGAAAGGGGAGTGCTTGTGACTGTGTGTACAGTCGAGGAACACAAATCTACTTTAGTTTTTGCGATATTCTTGCATTCAATTAAGATAAAATGACGCGCAACTAATATAGATTTAAAGCGACGCTTCACGCCATCGTCGTGGTCTTACGACGACTTCTTACCCCGACTGTACATGAAAGTGTGCGGGCGCGTTTTGTGGTGTGCACATATACAAATGGCATGCGACAGTACAGTACCTGCAGCACGAGCGAGCGCAGCTCGTTGGGCGGCAGCGCCACCAGCGAGGGCACCTCCCGCTGCAGGTAAGCCAGCACCGCACCCAACTCGCGTGCCTCCACGCCGCCGCCCTCCTCGCCCGCCTAACACACATACACATCGATATACGTATAAGCTATGCACAAGCAAACATTTCAGCAAACTGAAGAAATATTTCTATGAAGTTGCAACGGTAATGTGCGGGAACATTTTCAACCCTTTTATAATGAGTGAAAATCAAATTTAGATTTTGACTCGCAGTTATTTAGGGAAAGACTGAATAGGTTATCAGGAAGAAGACAATTTCAGACTGTACTTCACACATTTGCAGTTAGCAAATATACAGGCAAGATATAGGGCTGCCAAAACAGTAGATATCATTGTTGGGCATAATCAAAGTTAAATAAAAATACAGTACACAGAATGAGAGAATAAAAATACATACCTGAGGTACATAATCGTCAGGCCTTTGCTGCAGCTCCTGGACATACTGTTGTTGCAGTTGCTGCTGTTGCTTCTTTTGCTGCTGCTGTAGTTGTTGTTGCTGCTGCTGCTGTAATTGTTGCTGCTGTTGTTGTAGTTGCTGCTGCTGCTGTAGTTGTTGTTGCTGCTGTAGCTGCTGCTGCTGCTGCTGTAACTGTTGCTGCTGCTGTTGCTGCAGTTGCTGCTGCTGTAGTTGTAATTGTTGCTGTTGCTGCTGCTGTTGTTGTTGCTGCTGCTGTTGCTGCTGCGCCGCTAGCTGCTGGAATTGTTGCTGCTGCAACTCTTGTAGTTGGTGCTGCAAATGGTTATAAATTTAATTTTAAACCTTCCAATAAAGTAGTGAGATATACATTTTGAATAATTTATGCACTTACAGTCAATAAAATAATGTACTCGTGAAAGGCAAACTACAAACACAATTCCGTACTCTGATGTTGAGAGCATCAGTGCTAAATACTTATAATTAAACCCCGCTATATAAAACGAATGCCCACTAATGAGTTTGATATTACTGGTAATGTTGATAACAATGCGTTTATAATTTGTGATACAACTGCCTTCATTAGTTCAGAATACAATACCAATAATCTTGTAAGCACCTACGTGAGCCCTGTCGACGCTACAATAGGTAGTCAACGCGCGAACATTACCGCGACGGCACCCACTTCACTAATGTGCTGGCCAAGCCTTTGCAGCGCATCCAATAGGAGGAACTTGCAACCGACCTTCGTACATTTACGCGACACTTTCGCACGTGGGCGGTCTTGTATTGACGTATTCTATAAATTATATATATAAAAATGTTATGTGGGTTTGCGTACGCTTCAAAAACTCCTGCACCTATCGAGCTAAAATTTTAGCATGATATTTTTTCCGCATTAAGGATTGTTTTTATATTTTTTTTGCATCAGTCACATATCCACAGCGAAGCGTGGCATGGTACAGCTAGTAAAATGGTAAATAATAGTTGCATATATAGTTAAAAGTATTGCAAGCAATATTTACATACCACTGCGATTTTTGTTGTCTACATACACAACAAAATAATAATTATTAAGACAGTAATTTCATTTATGATCAACAGATGATATCAAATATGGTATGTAGGTATGACTTGATGTACATCTTCTGTATTACTTGTAAATCATCCGTAGAAAATACGTTTCTATTACTCATCAAAAGGCCTTAACAGCAAATAGGAAAAATACTGTGATCGCGAAACTATTCAAGTACATTCCTAGCATTACTAGAAATAAAGAAGAAAAATCGAAAGGATTATATTAAATCCTTATTCAATTATGAATATAGAGTGTGACAGCTAAAAGTAGGTGTAATCCATACCTGGTTGAGATTAGTAGCTAATTGCTGCACTGGGAATAACTGCTGCGGAGGGGGATACGGCGGCGTGGTGGGGGGGTGAATAGTCGTCACACCTGCATTAACATTTGTAGCTTAAATAACAAAGCTTCATTCTAGTTTTATAACAACAAAGTTTAATCACAATGATGACAGCAACCGTCAATGGCGTAACAAAAAACAAATTGCATGGTTAAAAAAAATAACGTTTCCTTATTATTGAATAACAAAAGAGATAAGTAGATAAATAAATTCACTGACTAGTTCGATGCAGTACCTTTACCTTTAACGTTAAACACGAATGAATGCCCTTCACTGATAACTCACAGATATTCAAAATAAAGGGTGTGTGAAGCCATTATACTCGTCCCGATATCTATTTAATAGCACCACTGATACAATTAGCACAAAAGCGGTGATTTCTATCATTAACGAATTATGTAGGTACATATATACATGAAATTTATTAATGTTTTAGATTTTTTAAGTGTATGGGCAAGTAAAGAAGATGTGTATTTATATGGCTGTTATCCACAAACAAGTAAATCTTAGATACAGATATATATATATATATAATATGGATAAATGAACTGGCCGAGTACTGTAAACTTCTCATTAGCCATATGCATGTTATAAACACCAACAACGAGAACGGAATACACAAGCAGGTTAACATTAGTATTGTGACAGCATTAGACGCGAACGATACACGAGTGTCGTGCTCAGAGGACAAGCACTTGCCTTGGGCGCAGAACTGAAGGTCGAGGGCGTGGAGCGCCGAAGTGGCGAGCGTCGGCGGACCTTCACACAATAATTTACATTCTGTATGCCATGGTAAAAAACAATTACTTCTTTTACTCTTTTGATGGAGACGATGACCCGTGGAATAAAAAAAACCTCATCTTGTTTTACATAAAGTGCAAAAGAACCTAAATAAATGTTGCTCGCTGATTTGTCTGAAATGTTCAGTCGAGGTAAGAAGAGGCTCGTCACCTTAGAGTCGACTTTTGCTTGCACCAATGCAATAGTCAATCACGCCGATGTAAAATTTAAAACGAAAGCATACAGCATTGAAGTTTGTAGAGGTATCATCAATCGATTGCAAGAAATACAAGAGGAGACAGATGACACTAACACACTATAGATACATATTTAGTTCAAACTTTTTGACCAGGTCATAAAAAATGTTTGTTATAAAAATATATATATATATAGGTCACAGTTGCATACTATATTGACCATTGCTTTCAATCAATTATGTATCATTTTATACGCAGTTGTCTACAGAGTGGTTTAGTTCCAAAAGATACTTTGTGTCTACCTCTTGATTAAGGAATGAATTTAAAAACTGACAAAGGTTTCGTACCTCGACTGTACACATAGTACAGAATAGTGGTTAGAATAATATTCACCTGAGGGGTCGGCTAGGTCGAGGAGGGTCCGGTCGGCCTCAGGCAGCGGCTCGGTGCGCTGCGCGGCGAGCGCGTCCGCCCTCTGCGCATAAAACACCACATTAGCGGAGCGTGGGCCGCTAAATACAACCCTATGCCCACACTTTAAGGGTGCACTTCCAATGGTGAGAAACCGCGTGATTTTAGTGGTAAACTGATTTATTTTAAGACGAGATAAATGGACAAATATGTTATTGCGATTCAAAGCCAAACTTCAATTAAATGATTAAGTATTAGTATTAGAACATGTTTTTTTAAGTTATAAACAAACTGAAAATCAATTTAATCCATAAACCTCCACTTATAGTTTGTATCACAATACTCCAAGTGTTTTAAAAGAGAATTATACAAAAAATCGTAACGCTTTTCATTTTAATAAAAATATTAATGGTAATTAACAATTGGTGTTTAGATGTAGGGTAACAACCGTGAACTTTTAGCTGATAATTTTAACGATAAAAAAACAAACAGCTTGGATACCAGAGTTTGTGTTAAGTCCAATCTGTGTACATTTTATATCAGGTTAACATTGCGTTAGTACATGCAAATCTACGAAAATGATTGTTTCAACGATTGCCTTTTTATGTTTGTATAATATTTCATTATGTACAAAACATATATAAAATAGATTACCGTAACATAATAATGCAGACATTGGCAACTATATAAGGGTAGTGTCTCCGGACCATTGGACGTGCACCATCTATCCTCACAGACATCAAGTAACTACCACCACCAGATGTAAAGTTAGCTAGTGGCTACGAACAACACGTATTAGTGACTTGTGTTTTATAATATTTGAATGATGACTCACGTGGTGTTTATGTTTATAGTGGCATTTAATTTTAACTTTCTTGTTAACGTCCTTCCACGTATAGCCCGGCGGTAGGGATAACTTAGGCATGGTGCGGTGGCATATCTACACCGTGGGAAGCAAGCACAAACAAATGAAACGTGATAGTATTGTTATAAGCCAACAATTGACACATTAGGACAGGATAGACAGTTATCGTTAGACAATGGTATTAAGCCCGTGGTGAGATATCACCATCAACTCTAGGACTATGCGGGAATTTACACGTACCAATAAACAATTCAAAATATTCTTTATTGCGTCAACTAAATTGAGTTCAAATTAATAAGAATAATTTTCCTCGTAAAGCTATTATAAAATTCACGCATAATTCCACATTATTAATAAAATTTCAAGCTGCTCATGTACATACAATCTTTACGTTAGTTTACAGCAATGGTTGTTTGTTTTTGATTTGTTCAGAATGGACATGACATGTATATGTAATTGTAAGCTAGAGTAATGAGTCTGCACCATATAATACTCAGCGTGAGAAACATCGACCTGATGCTAGTATTCTTTACATCTACGAAAGGGAAAACTTTATATGTTGGTAATTCTTAGACAGGCGGATGGTTCCCATTCAGGGTGAATAGATATTAAGTGAGAATAATGTATACTTTTGGCAAGGTGGTCGTAATGTATATACATATGTTTAACAATATATATCAGCATGACATTGAGGTATATTGTATAATTAATTTGAAGCCTTAATATGTATTCACCCCAATTATATCATATATATGTACATGGATATTATCAACATGATCCGAAACTCGTCAAAGTATTAATTCCAATTACTTGTCATTGTATCACCAGTAGTGCTAACGTGTGCGCCATGAGATAACTATCGACTCACGCATAGCGAGAAAAAAATGTGTGCTATAAATTATATCGTGGGGCACAAGTCAACACTAAATATGCGTATGAATATCGCTGTTACTATGTGCCAGGACATGGCAATATTAGATGCTACGGCAAAGCATTGGTTTAGATTTTTTGTATAATGGTGGTTTTTGGCGTGTTTCTATATTTACCGGTCGAATTGTGTTAGTATGTTACATTTGTTAGAAATCTTGTAAGATGTTATGATATGCCCATTAATCTCGATTGCATATTAACATTTTCGCAAAAAGAATATTTTTATTTGTTGATGAATTGGCGGCATCGTTTCACCTTACAAGACCTCTAGAGACAGCACGCGTGCACGACGACATGAAACCTGAATCCCGTGACCATTTGCGGAAAACATCTTTTATTATCTTAGAAACGCCTATTTAAATATAATTATTATTTTTAAACTTATTTTTACATATATCCGTAGAAGTAGAACGAAGCGGTCTTTATTAGATATATCGTAAGTTTTTTTTATTTATAATGAAGATGAAATTTACTATTCTCTCGCGAATGATTGTTGCGTATAGAATAGCCTAACTCAGAGCGTATGGTAGATTTGCGTCTGTTCGCGTAATGTTGCGCAAGCAATGACCGGACTCAGGGTGTGATCGTGGGCGCGAGGATGCGAGAGAGGCGTCGGGTGTGTATCAATAAGGGTGTGTACATACGTGTTCGGCGGGCAGGATGTCCGGCGGCGGCGGCAGGTGGTGGTCGGAGTGGGGCGGCGCGGCGCGCAGCTTGCGGGCGCACTTGTGCTTGCCCAGCGCCGCGCAGCCGCCGCCCGCCTCGCACAGCGCCCCCGCGGCGCCGCCCACCGCGCCCTTCTTGCGCCCTACGCAGTACCGAGCGTTACCAATGCCTCGCCTTTACTTCACTACAGTTTTACTTACAACATTGCGGCTAATCGCTAGAGTTCACACAGTGTAACTCATCATAAAAGTATGGATAATTTAGTAGGCATATTACGCACCCCATGGAGTCACATCTGTGATGAGTCATCACAGACGAGGAAGAAATAATCATTTAGAAAACATTTTATTCGTCCCTTAAAAATCGCGCATAACCTAGACCGATAGTTTTTTATATATTTTATTCACAACGTTGCGTATGCGCAAAGTTCAATAAAATGAAGTTAAAAGACACAGAGCCCATGGAATCAGGAAGCAAACTAAATATAGTATTTATGGCGCTGAACCATATTGCTGACCATCGTGTGTGTGTGTGTGTGTGTGTGTGTGTGTGTGTGTGTGTGTGTGTGTGTGTGTGTGTGTGTGTGTGGGGAGGGGAGGGGGGAGTACTGACCGTCGAGGTAGACCTTGGCGAAGTTGGGCGGCAGGTCGGGCGCCTGTGCGGGCAGCAGCGTGCGCGCGGGGCCGCCGGGCGCCGCCGCGTGGCGCAGCCCCAGCGCCGTCGCCTGCGCCGCGCTCAGCCCGCCGCCCTCCTCCGCGCCGCCCTCTACAGGCACGCACGCGCAACACACACTTATACACGCCCCCACCATATACATCGCTCATTATAATAATAAAGATTGCATCTAACTATCAAACACATCGGTAATAGTAATACCGGTATCAAGTGCACGCTAGGATACAACCGGTCATATACACCATTCGTAATAATATCTATATCGAAGACACGTTTCGCATATCAGACATATTCACTGGTAATAATAATAACTTTATCAATTTCACGCTAGGATACAACCGGTCATATGCACCGTTAACATTATTAACTGCATCAAAGGCATGTTAGTAGTACTCGACATAGGCGGGCATGAGAAAAACTCGGCACGTCTAGAGAGCCCAATAAGGAGGGGCCCGAACATTTGGTTCCATTATTGTATCGAGTACAATGAAGATTGCAAGTTTCCAAAGTACATATAGTATAGTCACACTTCAGCAATGGACTCGCGCTTAGTCACAATCATAAACCTCTGTTGAAACATGTTGTTATAATGTTACACCTCTACCTATCACATCGGGGATCGATGATAGGACGCAGATAAAGGCGAGGACGACTAACCCCTAGGCATCATGACGGAGTGAGGGTAGTCGAGCAGCAGCTGCACCACGGGCGTGTGGCCGCCCTTGGCCGCCTCTATGAGCGTAGTGGAGTTGTCCTTGAGCTTGCGGAAGGGGTCCGCGTCGCACGCCAGCAGGAACTTCACCACGTCCACGTGGCCGCCCGCGCACGCCAGCGACAGGGGGGTGTGGTCGCCGTTCGCCGTCATTCGGTTCACATCCGCGCCCTGAGCAAAACTCACATTGTTAGCCACAAAGCTAGCCATAGGTAAATCAAGAGATTCATGGCAAACACGTAATAGGAAAGATTGAAGCCAAATATATATTGTTGCGTTATATTGTGGGCAGAGTAACGAGTCTAGAACCCATAGATCCTCACAGAGCTAGAACCTGGATCCAGGCTAGCATGTCATAAGGTTGGCCACGCGCGAATAACATTTTTTATTGTTGAAGCCTTTGGCAGAACTCCCGTGCACCCGTTCGGGCTTTATGCAGGCTGCAGGCACTCGCAAGTGATACCATTGGTATTGCTAAACCCTACTATGGCAACGGTATCAGGCAGGTGGTACTGTCCACGCCCGATCGATACCTCTGGAACCACTGAAGCCTAGCTGCAGTAGCCGATAGTGTTAATTATATGACGTATACCTTCCCGACGAGGAATTGCACAGTGCACACGTGTCCGGCGCGGCAGGCCTTCATGAGCGGCGTGCGGCCGCCCTCGCTCTCGTGCTCGAGGTGCGCGCCGGCGCGCAGCAGCAGGTCGGCCACGTCCGTGTGCCCGTTCTCGCACGCGTACGTCAGCGCCGTGTCGCCCGTCTGCGTCTGCGCGTGCACGTCCGCGCCCGCGTTCAGCAGGTACCTGCACGTAGACACAACCATACACATGTATAGCGCGGGGGCACACATGAATGGAATGGAGGGTTTACTAGGCGGTAACACACACTGGCATACAAGGAAGTAGTGTCAGTTTCGTCTGATGTAACTGCGCTTACAGATTAGAAGAGTTATGATATTATTATCATTATTATATGTTTGAAATCGACGAGCTCATCGCTTCCGGTAAAGAATTGGATATGATAAAATTAACAAGACTATGGAAGTAATGTAAATTGACAGGATAATGTTCATATAATTTTATTTATAAATGCATCTTTGGATTCGCATGTATGCAATTTAAATAAGAATTTAGATATTTAAGATACATATATTGAAAAAAAAAACGTTCTTTAAAGAATACCGTACTGAAGGTAAAATCACATTAAATACATTCAGTAGTATTGTTATTTATTAAAAACAGATAGAACCGGCGGCGGGGGAGGACTGTGTTTAATAATATGTAGAGATAGTTGTATAGGAAAAGGCCTCATACCTGACGAGTTCGAGGTGACCCTCTTGCGAGGCCTCCATAAGGGGCGTGGAGGCGCCGAGCTCGGCGTCGGCCCCCGCCTTGATGAGGAAGTCCGCCACCTCGAGGAAGCCGCCGCAGCACGCTAGCGTCAGCGCTGTCTCCTGCGTCTCGTCAGTCTGCGCATTTATTGACGCACCCTGCCCGAGGAGTAACGCCACCATCTCCTCGTGCCCTAAACAATCGTATACAAAAGCATTAAGCACAGAGAACGCGTGACTTTCCTTAACGCGAGTTTTTAGGTAGGTATTAAGGTATTTCGGGTAGTAGTGAAGCATCTATCTGTATGAAGCAGAATGTATAAGAGACAACTCAAGAGTACACAACCTCGTCAGTGTCAATATGAAAGTCACGATCAGCAGGACGTCCTAGTAGTGCCACATTTTTATTCTCAAAGCTGAAATCCAGCGTGTAGGGACACTAGACTAATAATATATAGTAATACATTTATTTATTCACTTACTAAATATTATATTTAAATATATATTTTGTTACATAACAATCACTACTGTTACCAACAAAATAAACCTGTCAAAAATTCGAAACTCTAAATATTGTATTTACCGTAAGGAATACTACGGGTAACACTCAAATTACAACTAACCCCAAAAAACAACGAAACAAAGTTCCTGGATTTTCCCAGAAGCCGGGCGAAGAAACGGCAAATCATTATACACTTTGGATGAAGGAACCGTGTAAGAGAAGCCTTAGTGCTCAGTGTGGTGGTGTGGTTACCTTCCCTGGCAGCTTCCATGAGCGGCGTGTACCCCTCGTCGTTGACCTCCTCGATGTTGGCGCCGCGCTCCAGCAGCAGCATGGCCAGCTCCACGTGGCCGCCGCACGCCGCCAGCGTTAGCGGCGACTCGAAGCTGTCCGTGGGCATGTTCACCTGCACACACTAACATGTTATAACAAGGTCTGTGTCTATACTACGTTACGATATATCTGTATCAGACTATAATTGCAAATGACGCCAAAATAGACAGTCTGCGGTTGCAGTATCAGCGAAACGTATAAACTA
Organism: Drepana arcuata; assembly: GCA_016069955.1. NCBI lineage: Eukaryota > Metazoa > Arthropoda > Insecta > Lepidoptera > Drepanidae > Drepana > Drepana arcuata. The sequence goes on from JACCPG010011450.1 coordinate 86,772, forward strand.
GAAATCTTCACACTTTCCTATAAAGGTACCCAAGAGAGAATGCAGAGGATGGATAGATCGCGTGAACCTGCCCTCTCACTCAGTGTCCTTGTAATATTATTATTATACTGCATTTATCATAGTGGTTAATTTATGGTGTTTATTGTCCCATATGTATATCCATGGTTTGGACCTAACTCCGAAAAACCAACCACGGTTGACACTGCAATTTTAAGTCTGCAGGTGACCATTTAAAAATAAGTCGGTTAGTGGCGAAAAGATAATAGTCAAGTAGCAAATAGTCAAATCATGTGTAAGTAAATATGTTTCCGTTCACCTGCGCGCCCGAGTCGAGCAGCAGCCGCGCGACCTCGACGTGGCCGTCCATGCTAGCCTCCATGAGCGCTGTGTGCATCTCGTCCGTCTTGTGCTCGCGGTCGGCGCCGGCGGCCAGCAGGAAGCGCACCATGTCCAGGTGGCCCTTGTAGCACGCCAGCGTCAGTGCTGACTCTTTGAACTCGTTCGAGTGCGTGTTGATGCCCGCGCCGTGCTCCAGGAGGATCTTTGCCACGCCCACGTGACCCGCAGACGCGGCCTAACGAAACATTATATATTATATATTTGATTTGCACATTTTGATACTTTCTTAGGGATGGGATTAGGGATGAATAAAATTCTTCATAGAACTAGCTTTGCTATGCCCTATGTAAAAGTACCACGACGGATGTAGAGAAAGTTTGTAAATATGTTAACGACTTCAATATGAAGTGATTGGTAGGGGAAATTTCTAGATCCAAACATACCGCAAAAAACCACGAGACAAACTAGCGCTCATAGTAAGTACACGCCGGCTTACCTCCATGAGAGGCGTGTGTCCGTTCTCGTTGTGGTCCTCGACGTTGGCGCCGTTCTCGAGCAGAGCGCGCACGCACTCCTCGTGGCCGCCCGCGCACGCGTACATGAGCGGCGTGTTGCCGGAGCCCGACACGGCGTTAACGTCTGCGCCGTGCGCGATCAGCAGCCGCACGATGTCCACGTGGCCCGCGCTCGCCGCCTCCATCAGGGGGGTGCAGTCGCCCTGAACATTACGGATCTATTAGTCTAGTATTCCTACAAACTTACGGACACAGCACCCATTGCACCATCAAGATGAGATTAGAGCGCTGTTCTTGTGATCCGATTCGATTCGAAACGAAATCATTTGTTACGAAAATCCGCGCACACTACAGGCAAATTTTATGTATGACTCTATGGGAAATCGATGTGTATATACATGAAGAAGGTACAAGCCCGCTACCTTAATGCCGCGGTCCTCGACGCTCGCGTGCATGGCTAGCAGCACCTGCGCGAGCTCGTAGTAGCCAGCGGAGCAGGCGAGCGAGAGCAACGACTCCCCCTCTTCGGTGGTCTCGTGCACGGAACGCCCTTCGGTGAGTAGCTTGCGCACCGTGCCCACGTCGCCGTCCGAGCACGCCTCGGCGAGCGACGGCGCGCCTTCCGCAACCGCCGCGGTTACTGTCGGCGTTGTACCCGTCGCCGTCGATCCGCATTGCTGGGTGAAACTAACAAACAATACCGATTAACACAACTCTTATTCGCACTTAATGTTACTTATACTGCTAGATAATCAGATAAGATCAAAGCTTAACAAATCACAGTCGAGTGTAGCGCCTCCATCAGACCGACCGGAGAGGGTCTTAATCACGGCCGATCTGAGAGGCAAACTTACACGTACTGACTCAATCTCGGTGTATCATCACGATTTTTTTTTTCTTATATTTGCTTTTTGAAAATGGAACTCCAGAGCGATGAGCTTTTTTAGTGCTTTTGTATGTCCAACATATGCCTTACTAAACTCGCAACTTTAGTGTCGGAATTATTTCAATAGAATCATGTAAATTGATTCGACAATCGCCGACGATCAAGTGTAATAAACACACAAAAGGCAAACAGGCGAATTCATATAACCTTTAAGTGAAGTAACTGAGTGAGTGAACTCAGATGACACGAGAATATTTAAATCTTTATCGAAGGAAGGCGAATTATAGCGAAGCAACGGGAGTTCGTACACACATTTGTAAATAAATAAATCAATACCAAAACAAAACAGAGGAAGTGATTTGTCAACGTTTTCAACTGAATTTAATCACTAAATTGTATTGCGACTAAGAATTATGTACCTACATACAAATACGTAGTAGATATTAATAACAACTCTTATTGATGGAAAGTCCGTTTAACTCATCAATAATATATGATAGTGTATTCGACAAATTAATGAATAAATAACACTAGTGAATACAAAATCAAAACAATAACAACTGTTAAGATAAGGACAGTAAGCCGTTGACACTTAACATATGTACGGATTTAAGCCACATACAATTGACGACAGCACAGCATGGAGATTTAAGAATCCATATTTATAAGACATAATGTATATGGCCGAGTGGGTCAAGTAGTTGCCTGCGACACAAAGAACGCAAGTTCGAATCCCGACTGTACCAATGAGTTTTTCTGAACTTAAGTACAGTGATTAGTCACACCACGAATACCTATACACGACTGACTACACCTTCGGGGAGCCTTGTAGGAAGGCGTGAGGATATAAGTATAGTAATAATCCAATAAAAGGTACAATCATGGCATAAGGTCAGACTTTTCCGTGTACTGAGATAAATGAAAGATGTTAATGAGTCGGTCTATTAAAGGTATATTGATGATATACAACTTAATAGATTTGGATAGATTACATAAGAAAGGTGGTATCATATATAATGGATACTGAATGAAAAAACAAACACCTAACACGTAAAAAAGCATTAGAAATTGTCATTCCCTGGTAATTATTCCCAATGTATTCCTTCACGCATTTCCTATTTCCTCCTTACCTACTCAGTATACAGTCAAATTACTTTGACTTGATAAACATTGTAGTTCTGAACTTTACAATTCAATATTATTTTCCGGTTACTGCTTACGTGAAGAGATAAAAATATACGCTTTACGATATAAATCATTCATATGCGGGTGAAACAACATATGGAAAATTTATATAGGAGATATATACTGAAATCATTTATAGTCAGTCTGGCACGATCCTAGTGACAGCTACAGCCTACTTAAATAACCACATACAATTTGAAAGTTTGTAAGATGTTTGTTCCTCTTCACACAAAAACTACTTCATTGAATGAAATGGATGAAGCATGGCACAGAGCTAGGCTATTAGCTGGATTCAAAACCTAGGATATGTTTATTGTAGAATACAAATCTATCTACTATAATCAAATTTTACGCCGGTAAAACCGCGGAACGTAGCTAGTATGTGTGTACGCACTTTTTGTCTTGATGGTGGTGCCGGTGGTGGGGCGGGGGCTGGTCGCTGCGCATGCGCGTGAGCGCGGCAGCGGCCTCGTCGAGGGCGCACGACACCGACGACGTCAGCCGCCGCAGCACCTCGGGGTCGGCCAGGTGCTTGCCCTCGCCAGACAGCTTGCCGATGCCTGCGCACAACAAACATATTCATTACTTGATGTGCCCACGACTTCGTCCACTTGGAATTTAACAAAAAAAATATTGTTCAGTTTCTAAAATAAAAGTAGCCTAAGTGAAAGTCCCGTCAAAATCGGCCCAGCCGTTTTAGAGATTAGCCGGAACAACCAGACGGACAGAAAGACAGACAAAAAAAAATGATATTTTGGTGTACGTACCGTGTATACAACAATATGCATTAAGTAAAAAGCGGTTATTTGAATATTACAACAAACAGACACTCCAATTTATTTATTTGTATAGATATGTCCCTGCGAGTATACAAACACGTAATCTGGACTAGATCCTCGGGATTAGCCTCATCTGTGTGCGCATTTAATTGTGGTAGATTCGTTTCATTACGGCTTAGTGTCATGTACAACGGCTTAGTGTCATGTACAACTACAGGTAATCTCAGAATGTTCAAAGTCAGAACAAAATTATTCAGATATTCGATACCTTATGCTATCATCATGCTACTACCCAAGGAAGCGGACGATGGGCCACAGCAAGTACATAATATGAAAACTATAGATTTGAAGCTATCGAGAATTTTTAAATCTGTAGATTGTTCTTTGTTGAACATTGCACGCACTATGGGGCTGTATTTTGCATGAGCATATCGCTTCCGGTGAGCGATAGAGACAGCTACAGATGTCGATCATAGAGCTATCCTTTCGCTTTCTGGAATAATGACGGCAATAAAGCAAATGAGCACGCAACAAATTCGCAGAACACTCGTAGAAATTACTACACAAGCCGCATCCGTGCGAGACAGTACATATTCGGCGAAACTAAAATAAAAATTAATTATACGCTCTTGACAAATCATTATTTTGTTTAAATGATGCATTTGTGAATGCCAAGACAACATTATCAAGCTCGTTTCGTTTCACACTGAATATTGAAACTCAAACCAGTATAAGACAAAATATTTCAGTATATATTTACCAACCAGTTATCATTAACATTTTTTCATGAATATTCAAATAAGATAATTCATGTCATATTGATAAATAACTGATTTTTATTTCTAACTACCTGTCCCGCCCAATTTCACTTCTGTGTAAAAAAATTAATTCAGACAAAATAAACAAACTTTGTTTTGACTCTGTAGCTCTAATAAAGACCAAAATTTTCGTATTACTATATATATATAATATTACTATTAATATATATATATATATATGGAATTTGAACATTATATATATATACTATATATATAATGTTCATATATATAGTATATATATATACGCGTGTATGTGAATTTGAACATTATATATATATACTATATATATAATGTTCAAATATCGTTCTGTATCTATCTTAGTATATGTATCTGTTCATATTAAAAAAAATCAAGATTACAGTTTGATTTGTATGCACTTATTTAAAGCGTATGGATTAAACGTGATTCATTAGACAAGGGTCCTCCGACGTTTGATAGTATATGTAGCTGAACAATCAGGGGATTATTTGTATATGAGTATCATTTGTTTTATATTGTTGAGTTTAAGCAACATTGTCGTGTTGTGACAAGGCTAGGTGAAGTTGACAGCCCTGCCTTCTATGCTGGTGGTCATGATTTCCATCCCACATGTTTCACCTGCCACACTACCTGGCAGGTATTTTTCTTGGAAACGGTGGTATTTGGTAACTTTAGTTTTTATTCAGTATATGACGTTCATTAAGTGTTCCCAGTGTCCCTTACGTTGAATAAAATATTTTGATTTAGATTTAAAAATAGTGGGTGTTTTGCATATGTTTGAGTGTTTGGGAGTTAGGTAAGGGACAAAGACATCACACGTTCAAAATCGTGGATTGCCACAGGAGCATTGGCTCCTGAGTAGTGTTGTTCTTAAGAATGAAAGGACACCTCATGTGTTCCTTGATACGTCAATACTGCTGCAAGATGCCTAATTTAGCTTCCTTTTATCATCTATTTCTAGATATAAACCTTTATTATTATTATTATCTATCCACATTTTTCTGTGCTCCTTATTAATTTGTGTGCATGCTGTCGCCGCTTGTAAATGTAGTGGCATTCTAATATTTAACATCTAGTTGTAAGTTATTTTTAGTGTCTACTATGTAAGTGGCCTTAAATAAATAAATAAGATGCCTTCGATATCAGGCTGGTAACACCTTAAACTACAGCTCACGTTTGAAAGTAATTTAACTGCCGCCGTATATAACGGTAAATAATTTGGTTAGAATAATGTTAGCCCATGTGTATTGAATAACATTGGTGCCGATTGATCCTCTCTCGGTCATCCCCTCATGCAACCTAGCGTCACAGATTCCGTGACATCCCGAGGGGTGGAATTCGATTAAAAGATGCACGCTTGTAATGTTTGAACGGCGATAACATACGCAGGTAACTAACTACTCGAACCAATCGGCCGTCACGGCATTTTTTAAATAAAATAAAAATATTTGTAATTCGTTGGCACCAAAATATACCTCTGGCGGAAAGTGGGTGTGTGGGTATTACCCATACACCTCTGCCTACCCCTTCGGGGACCCTTGTGGGAAGGCGTGAGGATATATTATTATTTTTTATTTGTAATTCGCGACGCGACTTTCATTCATAGATACTTTTTATCAAGTCTACTTATTACTCCAACAATATTTAGACAGTTTTCTTGGTGAAACCTGTGCTTAGAGATAATTACGCTAATGTGCGGTTTTATATTGACGATACAATGATTATTGTTTTTCTATGCAGATGGAGGTTCACACGAAACCGCTGCCATAATAATTGAATACTTGATCCACCTGATCGGAGGCCTTACCACAATATGCTATCATTATTCTAGAGTGCAAAGGGGACAGAAATATATGACTTCAAAATTTACTTATACATAGCGATAGGTAGTGATAGAAATCGATTTATTATGAAACTTTTCGAATACTAGTTTAGTTTCAATGATCATTGAAGTTCAGTGAGGGGTCGACGAGAAACTAAGGCTTTTAAACTTGCGAGCTTTAAGCTTACGTGCGGAGCAACTTCGGCAGAGTATTATCTTCTTCATTTTAAATTTTAATAATAGCCATGGTGGCCTAATGGTTTGAGTTGGACCCTGCAAAGGAGTTTTTTTTAATAAACTCGTAATCTGTCTCGTTGGACCCTGCAAAGGAGTTTTTTTAATGAACTCGTAATCTGTCTCGTTGACACCTAAAATATGTCACCGGCGAAAAGTAAGCTCATGGGTACTACCTACCCCTTAGGGGACCCTTGTTCGAAGGAGTGAAGATAAATATACTATTGCGGTTTAGGAAACCTACAACAAGATAATATTGTTACATAGTGAAAGTATTTAAGATATTTAAATTATTATTTTGTAGAAAAGAACTTAAGAACCAGTTTCATTCAGTTTTTCCGACCATCTCTTGGAATCAGCTGACTGGACAGAATTCAAAGGACAAGGTAAGTGTCTTACATCCTACTAATGTAAAAAAACGTGAAGTTTGTGAGTATCGATGTATGGACGTTTGTTATCCACGCGGGAGAACAGATTCGATACAATTCGACACGAGCATCTTTTATCCTGAACATTACGGTTCCCGCGGGATCATAATAGCAGTAATTCCTCGGGTAATTCCCGCCCGCGGCGTGTGCCTAGTCTCATTAAAAACTAGCTGTAACCAGAGGGTTTATCTCAGCTCAAATCATATATATGTATATGAGATTACTGGGTAGTACAATATTAGGCTATTCGTATGTATAAACATTCCTCTTCCAAACAATGAATGCAGTCGATATATGAATAAATAATAAATTTGTGGATGGCGTCGTAAACATCCCTTTAACAATGTTTAACTGATATTGCAATACCACTTTATTACAAGGTCTCGTAACGTACAGAGTATGTATGCATACAAGACGAGAAGTCGCCAAAACTATCTCGCAACGCACATGCTATCACTGGTCTATTTTACAAGTTGATAGTTTTCATACAAGTTTAAAGGCATAAGGCTTAGCTATCATTTTTAATCCTAAATCATTTGGTTTCTTTAGTCACGCCGACTACGCCGTCATCATCTCGTAAAAAGGGGCTTAAGAATAAAATTGGTATCGGAAATGCGTTGCATGGACAAGCGGGTATTAATTTAAGTATGGGCTATAATAGGACATCACCCTGATTGGTTGGAACTAACAACACCCGCATAGTCCATCCTGCCTTAAACTCATCGGTATAGTTTTACTATTAGGCCTACTAATACCAAAAATGCGAAAGCTTGTGAGGATGTTTGTTATTCAATGACACCAAAATACCTGGATAAACAGTTTTATTTTAGAAAAAAGCTATCCCGTCGCATATCTAGTAAAGAAGTTTTATTCTCAAACCTCAAGGCAGGAAATTGTGCACAAAGTTCATTTTTATTCTTCTTCATTGTTGAAGCCACAAGTGCAGTTTATCAGCACATAGGAAATTAGATACATTAACTTTTTACATCAACATCAGGGTCGTCCGTATTAAAGGACGAAATACGAGTCCACAATCGAGTACAAAAAAGACAAAGTATATCGTCGTAACCAAAATGTAGTCTGACCACCATTGCTACAAACGGAATGTTTATATATATTCCCACTTAGTTTATTGTGATGTAGCGTGCAGATTATATATATCTTGTAGATCTTATTATTAAGCGATCAGAGACTAGCCGTCGGTGGCAAAGTAGTTATGATTGCAGGCCCAAACTCCATTCTGAATCAATATATTGTTCCGACCCATTTGGAAGAATACACTATTAGGAATAGTGCACGCGTCTAAGAAATTCGAAGACATGCATTAGAGATTGCTATTCTCACTATCGGTCAATTTGAAACTTAAATACTTATATTCCTAAATAGAGCCGTGGTGGCAGAGTGGTTCGAGCAGTTGCCTGCGACGCAAAGGTCGCACGTTCGAATCCCGACTGTACCAATGAGTTTTTCTGAACTTAAGTACAGTGATTAGTCACACCACGAGCTGTACGGTGAAGGAAAACATCGAGGGGAAACCTGCATACGTCTGAGAAGAAATTCAAAGGCGTATGTATAGTCGTTTTATTCGCCATTTTGGTATTTTGTATCGTGTCGCAGTAGTAGCCACTAGCCAAACGATAGGCAATGGGTAATGGAGGGCGATGGAGGGCAGTGATATTGATTTTATTAAAGGTCTCTACCCACTACACCGTATCATACCATGACCGTGCTAGGAACGTGTCAGGCAAATAAATATTCTTTGTATTGAAAAGTATGACACTGTGCCCACTAGACCGTTCCGTCACCGACCAACACCGTCGCGTGCCATGCACGGAGCGTCAACAAATGTCGGCAAGAATATTTTGCCGGTGCCGACACGCTACGTGCCTGACACGCGACGTTGCCAAACCGCTGCGCGCAGGCGGCGAGTCGGCGAGCATACGGGTTGTAAACGCGTATGATGACCGTTATATAGGCGTTGTAAGCGCGTTGTCGTAACTTTTGTTGTCAGTTCAACGAGACGCGTGTAGACGTAAAGACGTAAAATGGAGGATGAAAAATTAATAGAATGTGTACGGAAATATGAGTTTTTATATAATCTGCAACACCCGAAATATATGGATAGTGTACAATATCATTTTCAATTTTTTTCAGCAACACATTAAATTGGAACGTAGACATGCGGAAATACTGAAAAACCTTTTCTTCATCATCAACTAAGTGTCTGAATAACGTCCAATACTCTCCTTCGGTTTTTCGTTCTTTTATAGAATCGTGAATCCAGTAGCGCCGAGTGTTTTTTTTATTTTCTTCTTCTTCCTCATCCAATATTAAAGCAATCATCGCCAGTTGCCTAAAAGTTAATTTTCTGATAGCCATATTTTACAATAAAAAAATTTGGTAGCACTTCAAACGTCCACGCAACACTGTTACGCATGCGAGAATGAAGCGGATTCCTATTGGTTTTGGTGGATGTTGCATACGGGCATCATACGGGGATCATACGGGTTACACACGGGTTGCATACTGGCATCATACGGGATGTATACGGGCACAGAACGCCGTCAATCCGTTCAGTGGGCAAAGTAGACCGTATCGTGTCGCTTTTCGTGCCTGATACGCTCCTAGCACGGTCATGGTATGATACGGTGTAGTGGGTAGAGACCTTTAAACATCTACCTATAGACAAACAAGTAAATGCAGGTGTGGGAAAGTTCAAGGCAGTTTTGCTTTAATACAAACTAATCTCGGGGTATCAGAACTGTTGGCGATCGATCCAAAAATTAACTAGAATGGGCATTCTAGTTTTTTTTTTGTAGGCGCAAACAAATGTGTTTTCTAATAATTCAAATAAGAGTCATATTTATCAGATTTCTGTACGATACACCATAATTTATCGTTTAGGAAATGTGCGTCCTTGCATATCTGTGGTATTTAAACTGTGGCGAATAATTTATTGTTGTTAATTTTCAAACTGCGTAGTGTCTGTGCTAATCGCTCCCCCCTCCCCCGTGCTGCTGCAAAATACCTCTTGAGTCATGACACGATGAAATATAATATGTATTATAGTTTAGACAGACGGAAAAAAATTAAACCTAGATTTTTAGATTTCACTCACAAACTTTTGAAACACGCTGTAAATATAAAGGCATTCACAATCAAAAGCCGTTTTTAACAAGGTTTTTAATTAAATTTCACGTCACTTTCTCACTTATAAGGTGACAGATTTGTTATTTGAGAAATTCCGGGCGTATCAGTAGTCGGGTATGGAATAAACAAAACACGATTCTAGCATGAAACAAAACACGCATTTAAGATGACAACTATTAGTCTTACATCTGGCGCGTGAGTCGCGTCCGAGCTGTTAGGAATGGCTGGAGGTATAGCAGGGCGCCTGTCGGTTATCAGCCGCTATGTGGTAATTGCGACGGGGTCCACGCTACAGGCGGAAGACGATACATGTATTAAGAAAACATTACGCGTTTGCAGGTAAAATGTTCATAGTTCATATATATATATCCTCACAAGGGCCTTCCCACAAGGGTCCCCGAAGCGGTAGGCAGAGGTGTATAGGTAATACCCACAGACACACTTTCCGCCAGATGTACATTAGGTGCCAACGTGACAGATGGCGAGTCCATCGCCGTTACTCAAGCACGACTATACATACGCCTTTTGAATTTCTTCTCAGACGTATGCATGTTTATAGATAACTTTATAATTAAACAAAGATTGATAATTGAAATATATATATATGAATTCTTTATTCAAGTTAGGCTTCGACTATGAACATACACTGAGACCTGAACCGCAATAATATAGCCTTATTCGTGCTTCCCCGTGAGGTTAGGGTTGTTTTTATGGAAAATTTTATGTAACGTAAACATCTGACAAGACTTGTGATAATTTTCAGACATACAGCGAAAACATACAAGTGAAGTGAGTTAGATACTATCTTTGAACGGCAAACGGTGCTGCTAAGATAATCTCCGGGCAAGATAAGCGGCGTGTTACAATTAAAAAGTTTTATTTGCGGAAAGAAAGTAAATACCGAATAAATATATATTCTATACTAATATTAAAAAGATAAAAGTCTAGAATGTTTGTAAGTTTGTAATTGATTAAATTTGAAGAAACTACCCAACAGATTTAAAAATAACCTTTTATTAATGGAAACCTACATTCTTCCGGAGTAAGAGTACGAGTGAGACAACAACGTATTTTTTTTATAAATGTGTCATCTATTTTAACTCCGATGTAACCGCGGGGCACAGCTCATTACAAATAAAGCTGCATTTATTTGACCTTTAGTTATCCGACGACAGCACCAGCGCAAGACCACACGAATAATCGCAATAGATATCGTCCGCTTGTAAGATAGACCAACATTCTAAAGTTCGACTACCGCGCGTCTGCTTAGAAGTGACGAAGCACATTTACGGCTTACTGCTATCCGCGTTTCAGCATTCTATAAGGTTCAAATTGGAATAAAAGTACAGATTGATTAATGCGAATACATTTTTGAATCGAGTCCACACTCACACATACGAAAAAAATTACGCGCATTAAATTTAAATGGATTAAGTGAGATATATTGTTAAAGTTCAAGATGCCCATCGGAGCTCGCTTCTCGGAACACTGCATATAGTACCTACATAAAACACAGTATATGATGCACATCGTAATACTAAACGGAAAAATAGAGGGCAGAGAATAGCAAAGAAAGCTTTATGATTAATTACAGCAATCCATCAAAATCTTTAAACGAAATACAAATCAGAGAGAAGTTACTAAATCTCAAGAAGTATAAAGCCTATAAAATCGCCGTGGACCGAAGATCCCCTTTCCCAAGAGGCTATAATGCGGGGTTGTTGGGGGAAAGTATACAGTATACAACCTCGTGAGAGTATAAATATCGGCTGACTGTGGCACGTGTTTTAATATTTACTTTACTTTACCTTTAATATAAATATAAATAAATTGTATTTTAATTTTTATTTATTTTTTATTTAATTATTTCATTGTATATAATTTAATACGTATGTTATTGGTTTCATACTCATCGTGTTGGGAACGATTTGAGTTATGATTATGGAAAAGTACTGACATTTAGAAGAATTTAATACGAGATGAAAGTCACTTCGTTATAAACATTATTCAGGTCATTGATCATAATTTAATGATACCGCCTTACTTGTTTTAAATTATATAAAATTTTCCCTTACTTAACGAGATTCCTGGATTTCATTTCAGATTTACCCGAGCTTCAAGTTTGAACGTATTTAAATAAAGATAATGAAAGGCCTGCGCGTGACGTGCGCGTGCAAAGCTCGAGAACGTAAGTTCAGGCGTACTTACGTCACGTGTTGTGTCAACAACTTACACAGCTGGGCATAAGAACACTCACTGCGTATTATAATTCACCCACAGGTAATGGCAAATGCCTGCGATAGTTGATAAACTATCTGTGTGGCACAGACTGTCTTAAGATTTGAACTGTTCAAAGTACATTTATACGAGTACATCTCACTGTCTAAAATTACATATATCTATTCAAATACTATATAAAGGGTAAACATTAATTAAATATGTATGCAGACTGATCGATACGGAAGAAAATTGGTTAGAGTGACTCTCTACCTACATGCTTTGATATGTATGTATTAAAAGGTAAAGTTTTCAAGTAAGGTTTTAAAAAAGGAATACAATTTTATCTATTGTTTAAGTGGTCGAAAACCTCTTCGCAGTATCTTTCAAATGTTACTGGTTTGAGGCACATCAGTTGGATAGTTAAGTTTAAGTCTATGAAGGATAAAGATAGATAATAGAGGGAGCAATACATATACATATGTAGAAATTAAACTTTCTGCACAAGAAATTCAGACATTTAGACAATTAAAAGATTTCGAAATTGCATGTACCCAGAAGAAACATTACAAAATATCAATTTTTAGAATTGTTCGAAAGATCACGAGTAAGCATGAATAAATATTAATCACACAAAATGCTAAGCGCAAGTATGTGTGTCCAAAGTTAATAACGATGACACTGTGGTACTTAAAGTTCAACACTGACTTTAACATTTAACTTCAAAATGTTGGAGGTTTTATTGTGAAATAAACATAGAATATGTTGGTTATACAGTATGAAATATCAAATGTTAGTTTCAAAATGGAAATTCGAGTAAGTAACAACTGTTTCAACATCATGTTTTTCATCATTGGAATTGAAAATTTGGGAACAGGCACTGTTTTATTATTTTGATTAATGAGGAAAGGCATGTAACTTGGTTCATTTTTCTTCTAAAAGAGCCAGCAGATGTGTGTAGGATACACATACTTGTATATAAATATATATAATTAATTAACATATCAAGCATGTGTGAAAAGACTGTGATCTGTTTGCAATAGTACAGGTCTGTAACATATTTATAATCTTCAATCCCATTGAACTTGTCACTATATATATCTTACACACATAATATATAATGTATATATAATATATATTATGTGTGTAAGGTCAATAATATGAATATATTTTATATTGACTTCATATGAATGATAACCAAATAATATAGGGGATAAACTTCCCCATTCTGAGAAATACTAATACTTCAATATATCAACACATATGTGTATGAAAACAAAAACACTTATAAATGGATGAAGCTAGTCTTGCCTCAAAGTTTAGAGAAACCTGGCACTACTATCTCTGCCTACTCTATATAGGACACATTTCTCTGTAAATTTATCTAAATCAATTCAATATAATAATCGGCCTCCAGTTTTGTAAACACCACATTGAAAATCTAATAGTGAACTCACCAGCAGCTTCAAGCAAAGCTTCGAGTCGTGCCTGCATTTCAGGGTCGACAGCCCGCTCAGGGTCATCGTGAGACAGTAAGAACTTGGATGGCTCTGCATCACCACCTTCCTCTTCCATCTCCGCCTACCAAAACAACAAATGTCATTGACCCTCCAATATCAATATCATTATCAACTGATATAAACACTAATTCACACTCTTGTATCCAACAGGTATTGAATTGTTTCTTATACATACTTGTCCAAAACAAAGAAACATAACCTAAACAATGGCATCTTCACTTCTAAGATAACCTTGGAAAATATACCAGCCAATACGCATAAATATATCTTAAATATGCAGTATGAATGAAGGAATGGTATCAATAATACTGTATAGCTAATACGAAATAGGCCTGGTCAATTTGGTTTATAGTTTGCTAAGCCATACTATCCAATCCGCAAAACATCTGTAGTGTGTTATATACATAACACAAAGTTAGTATGTACCTAGCATCAAAAATTCATTAAAAACTTAAATTAATAGGACTTGAGGCTAACATTTGCAAGGAATCAGCCAATTATGACATATATAAGGTTAGTAAGATTAACTTAAATAGTGCAAGATGTTTAAAACGCAGACAGCATGTTAGAATCACAAGGACCATTCAACATAAAGAAAACAAACAGTATAATAAATCTAAGTGTCCATAGCACACACATTATGCAGGTTAACATCAAGTCACTCAAACTGCAACAGCTATGGTGTTGGTGAAGCTCCTGGCACTCAGTAAGGTATCTTCCACTTACCAACAGGTCTGGCCTGCTAAGGCACAAACAAGCCAGCAAGATCTATAACACCAATGAGAAAAGTGTCAGGTATAGCAACAATGTGGTGCATTAGGACGAGCTTACAGCTGCTCATTACTGTGGATGGTCCTTGCAATTCATCAGAGTTGGTCGTTTTTGCGCGAATATCAGTAGGCGTTTCGTACAGCCGCGCGTCACTGCGCGGAACATGCCATCAAACAATTTGCTTGTGACAAATTCACCACTAAATTATATAATTCGCACGCTCATATCGAAATAGCGTCATGAAAATACATTATTCAGAGATTGAGAGCGATACATCGACTGAATGCATGTGATTCGGGAAACATGGCCACCGTACATCAACCTTACCTACTCAAAACATAAGAAGACAATGAAAATAATATTACGGCGGATTGGCCCGTTTACATCGTAGAATTACAAAGAATGAATTAAATAGTGTCTAGGAGCGGCGGGCATAAATAATTTCATGCATTACTCAGTAGTACGTATGTACTTATGACTTTCTGACGTTTTACGGAATATTTGGCAAGCAACGTACTGATTGAAAATGTAAAATAGATTAGCCCATTGCAGCGTGCTACGCACGATTTTAAACAAATATTGCTAAAAGAAGATCGATTTTGGTAAGGGAAGGAATCGTACGGCCAGGCTAGACATGTACAAGATGTCCCTTGTAGTATTTAGAGCGGTACAGATAATCACATTCCCTCACTGCCACCGCCTCTACCGAAAACAAAACACGTTTTACCTCGGATACAGAGTCATCTTCGCTCTCCGAAGAGTCCGTCATGTATTTGGCAGGCGCTCCTGAATACGTTTCGGTTTCAGATTTGGCCGGACTCGAAGCCGAACTCTGAGGAGTGGACGATTTTACCACATCAAGTTGCACATTCACCTTATCGATATTTCGGTTTTCAGACTGTCCAACATTCTGCATCTTTATCCTAATCCAATATAACTTAATTAGTCTTTCAGTATCAACACTTTTTCTACGAAATTAACACGTTCTTATATTAGCAAACAAAATCTATTTCGTCATTTAGTCAGGTTGATACCCGCCATGTCTACTACTATGGCGAGGTTCCCGGATGCTTCAAGTAGGCTAACCAATTATCTCCCTCTGGCGACAAAATTACGAACTTTTTGTATTACCATCTACCGACAAAAATGCGAAACTAAAGACATAGACTATACATATTGTTTTTAGTATGTATTTTCAAGGCACAGAAAGAAAGACATGTGCCCAAGGCAAGGCTTGTCTATTAACATTAATTTATAAAAGTAACGATAGTTATTAACGTTTTGTGCTAAGACTGTAGAAGTTTTGATAAGGATAACTTTTTCTTTAATATGATAAAATTTTAATTCATATGTAATAATAATTTGATTTAAAACGTTTGAATGTCTACGTGTTTTCATTTATTATTAAATTCTTGTACATATTCAGTGTAGGTTTTCATATAGCGACCCGACTATCTCGATAGCACTTAGACAAATTACACGTACTTACGTTATTATTTATATACAAATTGCATAAACTAAATGTATACAGTAAGTGTTATTAATGGTATGTTTAATGAGAATATCGATTTTATCATCATATAAAAGTAATTAAATCAGTGGGGCCGATGCAAAGCCGTTGCAAAGCCATAAAAAATACAATTTTAACTTCACTTTATTCGCACTGAAACTAATTACCTCCTCCTTGGATAAAGACTGTATTGGTTGCTTGATTAATCATATGAAAAATAGAAAAAAAATCTTAAAGTATAAATAAAACAATAAATAAATAAAACTTCAGTTATGTATAAATCCAAAATCAGTGAATGAATCGTAATAATTTGCTGTGGTTATATTAGTGTTCTGTATTTAATGCATTTTTCCGTTTTCTTTTATCGAGATTATTTCTTAAAAAAATATTATTTTATCTTTATTTACAATAAAGGAGGTAGGAGGTTTTACTTATGTTGATCGTTACATCTGTCTCATTAGTTTATGCATATTAATGGTAGTCTATGGTAATGTTATAGTACCTTCTAGGAAGTATCGTTGAATTAGTTTGTTTATGGCGGTTGGTTTGTTCTATTTAGTTTGTGGTAAAATGGTTGTTTTTATTCCCGTGAAGAAGACTGACTGTGTAGTCTGTGTATTTGTATTAATTTTTTTAATGCGTGCAAGGTCACATGCACTTGTCCAGACCAGATTGATTTCAACATATTGTAATCAATGATATTTATTTACGTTCCTATCTAAAATGGTTTCGCAGAATAAACAGATATATACTGAAAATCAGCTGACATATACCCTACAACAAATGTATTTATATGTTTTTGAATGAAAAATAATAAAAATATAATTTAAACTTGTGAAAAGGGCCTATATTTGTGAAATATGTATTTAATGTGAAGTGTGTGGAAGGCGTCATGGCCCGGGACGGCGATTTACCGACAATATTTAATCCAAAGAGAGTCCGCGCTCCTTCGGTGATAATAACGAGTGAGGAGGTAGAGAATGAGCGTAGCGGCGGCGACGTAGACCGTGATCGGCAGAACGGCCCTCCAACGCCGCTGAGCCCTCGTGCCCCGCTGACACCTCAGGTATCGGTCTGCTCAGCACCCCCGCTCACCACACAACCCTCGCTTCAACAGGCCTATAGTGAGTCAGCGACAAGTAGCCAAGATGAAGAGCGGCAGCTGCGTGATAAAAAATGCCCACGATCTTGTTGCTCCAAGTTTGCTAAGAAGGTATGTGTATTTTTGCTTTCATATTATTTCTGTTAATTCCATTAGAAAACAAACCCACTGTACAATATATCCCAATGTGCCAATGTGGCAACAATGAATAGCAGGCCATCAATAACAACTTTACATATCTTGGAAATACTTCTTCAATGTATGTTCTCTCCCTCCATAAGTTTCCTTTATCATAAAGTTTTTGGCATGACACATCACTGTACTCATTATCCTAGTGCATAATAGTATATTGTAATTTTTTTTAAACAAAACAGGCATTGGCTGCCTAATTTTAATCAATTACATTGCTTATGGACAGTTACCATACCAGTTATATCATTTGTGTGTAACTAACCCATTTTTTTTAAGTTTTTGACTCAATTCATAGTATAATATATATTTTCAGATCTACTATGGCATCTGTGTCACTATCACTCTGACAGCATCATGGGTGACTACAACACACTGCATAAAGTATATGTACTTGATGGAGTACACACCAACAACATATGGCTTTATTTATAGCACAGAGTCCTCTGAAGTTATGTTTAATAATAACAGCTCTATGCTTAACACACAAGTGAGTTAAGTTTAACTATTTGTGTTCTATTAATCATATTGAAATTATGGTGAAGTAGTACTTGAAACCGTCAAACAGGCAGAGGTGTACAGGTAATACCCACACACCCACTTTCCGACAGAGGTATAATAGGTGCCAACATGACAGATGGCGAGTCCATCGCCTTTACTCAAGCAGATATACATACGCCTTTGAATTTCTTCACAGACGTATGCAGGTTTCCTCTCAATGTTTTCCTTCACTGTAAAGCTCGTGGTGTGACTAATCACTGTACTTAAGTTCAGAAAAACTCATTGGTACAGTCGAGATTCGAACTTGCGATCTTTGTGTCGCAGGCAACTGCTGGAACCACTCGGCCACCACGGCTCTTGAATTTTATGTTATGTGATAGAACACTTGTTTCTTTCCAATTAAATAAGAATGTACACAGGTGAAATTGCAGGGCTCAGCTAGTAGCTAAATAACATTATATTTGCTTGTTTCAGTTATACAATGCACCATTCTTCACTGCATGGTTCTGCACCAACTGGTTGATCCTGTTCTACCCACTGTACCTTATAGTAATGCTCATACACAACAAGTGCAAGTCTGCCAGTGACATTGTCTTTGATGCCTTCACTGACTTCAAGGAGAAGGGGTTCACGTTTGGTACAATACTCTACTATATTTACTCAAATCACTTAATATTATATAACATACTTTGTTTGAGGGCTAGTTCATTGGGGTGAAAATAAATGTCTATGTATATTAACTCAGCAAGTGATTTAATAGCATAACAAATACTCCTAATTCAAGTATTATACATATGCTCATGCCTTCCCACAGGAGTCCCTAAAGGGGTAAGCAGCGCTATGTAGTACCCACATGACTGATAGCGCATCAGTCGATGTTCATAAACACGACTAATTATATACATATATCTTTGAATTTCTTCTCAAACATATGCAGGTTTCATCTCCATATTCTTTTTCTTCATCCAGTGATGTGAAGTTTTTTTTTTTTATATACAACAGGAGTGGCAAACAAGCATACGACCCACCTGATGGGAAACGGTTACCGTAGCCTATTTACGCTCACGATACCGAAGTATCACTTGCGCGTTGCCACTCTGTGTTCGGAGAGTTACAGTGTTGGCAGCAGAATGGGTTTAATCCCTCTGCTTCCAACACAATGTAACAATCCTCCCCCCTCCCCAAGGAGCTCATTTCTGGAAACCTTATTCACCGCGTAGGAACACAACACTAGAGGTCCTGCCCCAGTCGGGCAGCTCCAAATTCGAACGGGAAACCCGTTATGCCCTACCTCTCTTGAAGTGACTTAAAAATATTAATGTTGTAATAAAACTTTTCAGCTCGATTTTTAAGCCGCTGTGGCCTGTTCTGTCTGCTCTGGGTAACAACTATATCCATGTACACATACTCACTGAAGATTCTGCTATCAACTGATGTAGTGGCACTATTTGCCACTAACGTGTCATGTATATATCTGCTCTCTTGGGTGATATTGCATGAGCAGTTTGTTGGAGTAAGGGTAAGTTGAATTGTAAATGTATAACGCTGACAGTTCCATCCATCCATAGGCAACTCTATTAAAATAAAGAATATAAGTTGAAAAATGTTAAGAATATATTTAGTACTGAAATACACCAGGTATTATACATATTAGGTAGTGTCTATGAAGAGACAACTCTCTGCCACTTAACACATTCCGTCTTATAACTTACGTTTCTTCTTAAAAATTTGTTGGGATGTATCAGAGGGCCAATATAATATCTTATCAGATAATGTCAATACTCTTTAATATTTGCTAAGGCTTATGCATTTTAAACTTATTTTCCTCCCAATGTTGAGAAATTAGATCATTTATAGTAACATTTTATCAACTTATATAAAATTAAGATCATTAGAACTGATCACTGAGTTTTATTTTAGTTTAAATCTTAGGTATACAACAACTCTCAGTTTTGATGTTATTGTACAATCAATATAATATTTATTTGTGTCTTCTCCTGATTGACTTAACTTTTTCCAATGCCAGATACAACCTTTCTTATCAAACTGCAATATGCAAATATATCTTCAAACTTGTTTTGAAGAATGCCACCTGTGAGAAATCTATAATGAGGAGTTAATTTTACAACTCTTTTATTATAATAATTCTTTGTCTCACAGATAGTTGCAGCGATCCTGTGTGATACTGGCATAGCGTTGCTTGCGTACATGGATGGCATCACAGGTAGTTCAACACTCGGCGGGGTAGTGCTGGCCGCCTGTGCTGCTGCGGGCTTCGCTATATTCAAGGTATTAATTCAACAGACTTTTTCCAAACACACAAATATTACTTATTTGGATAATACTCACACAAACGCTGTTACGAGACGATGTTAGCGCTAGTAATTCATATATTATCATGCCTTCCCACAAGGGTCCCTGAAGGGTTAGGCAGATTTGTATACATATATACATATCATCACGCCGAGTCCCTAACGGGCAAAACAGGCAAAAAGTATAGAGCGCCAGTTCTCTCTAGACTTACATATCTCTTTCGCTTCGTCCACATTCAAACATCTTTTTTCCTAAGCTCCAACGTAGCCAAGTTTCCTCACGATGTTTTTCTTCACGTGAAAATCACTGCAGTTAAGTTCAGAAATAAACCATTGGTACAATCGTTTTCGAACTTACGGTCTTTATTTTGCGGGAAACTACTTGACTCACGGTTCAGGCATATTCTTGTAAGGTGTTTCCCACAGGTGCTATTCAGGAAAGTGATGGGCGAAGTGAACACGGGGCAGCGCGCGCTGTTCTTCTCGATCCTGGGCTTGGTGAACGCGTCGCTGCTGTGGCCCATGTGCCTGGCGCTGTACCTCACGGGCTCGGAGATGCTGCCCGCGCCGCGCATGCCCTGGCTGCACCTGCTGCTGGCCAGCGTCGCCATGCTCGGTGAGCTGATCCTTACTTATGCAATATATAAGAGTTTGTATGCGATTGGTTCGAGTAGTTGGCTGCAACACAAAGATTGCAAGTTCGAATCCCGACTGTACCAATGAATTTTTCTGAATTACAGTACAGTACAAGTACAGTGATTAGTCACACCACGAGCTTGACGATGATGACCTACATCAAGAAAAATCCTGCATACGTTTGAGAATAAATTCAAAGGGGTATGTTTTATATAGTCGTGTTGGACCCGCCATCTGTCACGTTGACTTTTTAAATATATATCAGGTGGAAAGTGTATGTGTGGGTACTACCTATACACCTCTGCACACCCCTTCGGGGACCACAGGGGGAAGGCGTGAGGATATGAGGAAGATATATTTTTTTTCAATTGTGAACAAGTTTAGTCCAACTGACGCGGCGGTATCTCTTGTTCCAGTGTTCCACCTGGTGTTCCAATTTGGAAACATAATTACATACAACATCTTCGTCTCTCTCGCACTCATTACTGCTGTTCCCGTCTCTGCAGGTAACCTACATATATTTCACCATTAGTCTCCGTTAATAATTGTCAACCTGATTCACTATGTCTGTATGCTTACCCAATGTACGATATTATATTACCTTCTAGCACAGCCTATCAACGTGCACGTGCTTATTTTTATTTCAAATCTTTGTGGTGTGGCCTGTTGACCTGTACTTACTTACAGGCATCTTCTAAAACCTACAACTGGTACCAGTTCTCACAAAGGTTTTAATAAAATTAATTTCTTATCATCTAACTTAAGAAGTTAATGTATTAATTGGAGTTGAAAACTATGTAAAAGACAATAGACAAGTTATAATTATTATCATCTTGTTTCACCTGATTGCAAGCGTCCATAGGGGGACCGCATGCTTGTTTGCCACCCGTGTTATATAAAAAAAAAACGTTCTTTTTTTAATAAAGAAGAATAAAGAGATAAAAATTTAAGTTTGTTTTTTTGTGTGATATTAGTATCACTATATATTAAAGCCCGCCATGCCTATTTTTGAATGCCCTAAAGATTGACTGGTTGAAATTTCCTTTGGCTTTGGGTTTGTCTGTGCGATATACATTACAGCATGTATTCCATTGTTTTTAGCTTTAGACGTGGTGCTATATGGAGTGCAGTTCGAGGGTATGAAGCTAGCTGGCGTCATCCTCATTGCAGTCGGGTTCTTCTTGGTCATGTTCCCCGACAACTGGCCCGATTATATTATGCGCTTGTTGAGGTA
>JACCPG010011451.1:0-29444 GCA_016069955.1 Drepana arcuata
AGACAATCATGATCTTTGAAGGTCTCCCAAATGTATCAAGACAATACCCAAACAGAAAAAAAAGTGACTGAACATTCTATACACTCTTACACATAGACCTCCTGAACAAAAAAATACCAAACAAGCTTAGTTTAACCTGTCATGTCATGCATTAATACACACACACATTTGTGTGAAACTACATTATTATGGGCAAGCTCAATTGACTATTTGCAACCCCACATATAAATCTCTCAGAAATATATACGCATAACATAACATAAAACAACGATTGGAGTGGAATATGTCACCTGTTTGTTTGCAAAGATCAGGAGTACAGCATCCCGTAGCTCGTCTTCACTTAACATCCGCATGAGCTCCTCGCGCGCCTCTCCGATACGCTCCCGATCGTTACTGTCTACTACGAAGATGAGACCCTGCAATTATCACAAAGGTATTGAAATACATAGTTAAATGCCATTTAAAAAAATCCCGTCACACTTTGGGTCTGTCATTTGAACAGATTATAGATAAAAATGCCTGCTCTAACAGCATAAGTGCATACAAGTTGGTATGTTGAAGACATGGTGGAATTCAGATGCTATTTATTAGTGCTATAAATTCTATTAAAACTATATATTTGACTTGTACAAGGTAATATTATTTACATCCCTATATTAATATACATATAATTATTACAATTAATGCTGTACTCAACGGGATTTACTGTTAGTTTATATTTAGTTGAGACATGTGGCAGTTAGATATGCATACTTAATTAAATATATTATACTATGATGAATATTAACCACAGTAATTCATGAAACAGATGATGAATATCAGTTTATGTGTATGTAGATGTGTTCGATCAGGATGAATGAATAAAAAAGTTCACCACTAATTTCAACAAGACCAAATATTAAATAATTCAAATAGTTGTAACACAGCTTATGCAAAATTTGTCACAGATAAGAATCTGCTTTGGTTGTTGGAAACAAGAATATAGTACCAGTTGTCCCACTCAAACATTTGCAGTATAAATACCACACTCCAAGGACTTTAGCCGAGCCGAGGAGCCGAGTCTCCCTGCGAGTGTGTCGGGTCTGAGTGAGCCTAATGATATTGCCAACCTCTTTCAAAGGCATTTCAGAGTTCAGTCTTCCTTGCAAACAGGGCGGCGGGAATTTGATGAAGGGGTATCGTCGGGTTCTGGTGAGCTTGCCGTAATGTTTACAGTTAACCAGATTTCGTCAATTATTAAAAAAATGACAAGAGGTAAGTCGCCAGGTCACGATAGCCTCAGCATCGAGCACCTAAAGCACGCAGGGCCACATCTGTATAGGGTTCTTGCATTACTTTTTAATTTGTGTCTCAATCACCGCTACTTACCGCAGGAACTTATGTATACAGTGGTAGTACCGATTATTAAGGACAGGACGGGGGACGCCTCTGATGTATCCAATTACAGACCTATTTCGTTAGCCACGATAGTTGCCAGGGTCTTGGACAGTTTGCTTGATCAACAGTTGGCGAAACACATTAAACTTCATGAAGCCCAATTTGGCTTCAAACCTGGGCTATCCACGGAAAGTGCGATTCTTTGCCTCAAGCAAACTGTTCAATATTATACCTCCCGAAAAACACCTGTATTTGCCTGTTTTTTGGACCTGTCAAAGGCGTTCGACCTGGTGTCTTACGAGGAACTATGGGATAAAATGCGGAGTGATACAACACTACCGAAAGAAATTACATCCCTGTTTCGCTACTGGTACTACAACCAGAGGAACAGTGTCAGATGGGCGGAAGCCCAATCAGCTGTTTACAGGCTGGAGTGCGGGGTGAGGCAGGGGGGATTAAGTTCACCCCGCCTGTTTAATTTGTATATGAACCGGCTGATTGGTGAGCTTAGCAGTACCAAACTTGGATGTCATATTGATGGAGTTTGTTTGAACAATATTAGTTACGCGGATGATATGGTGCTGCTGAGCCCATCGATTGGCGCTTTGAGGACACTTGTCGCCATGTGTGAAACCTATGCAGTGGCCCATGGGCTCAAGTTCAATGGTAAAAAGAGTGAACTCATGATGTTTAAAGCGAATGCCATCAACTATTCTGACATCCCCAGCGTCTCCCTCTGCGGCACTCCTTTAGCATGGGTGACCAAGTTTAAATATTTGGGTCACTGGGTCACTGATGATCTTAAAGATAATTTGGATATAGAGAGGGAGCGCAGGTCGCTGGCTGTTCGATGTAATATGCTGGTTCGAAGGTTTGCACGTTGTACGGGACAGGTAAAAGTCACTCTTTTTAAAGCTTTCTGCCAGTCTTTCTACACGTGCAGTCTTTGGACCCGTTTTGCGCAAAGGACATACAGCGATCTGCGTGTCCAATATAATAACGCGTTCAGGATACTGTTGGGGCTGTCGTGGCGTTGTAGTGCGTCCGGTATGTTTGCGGAGGCGCAAACTGATGATTTCTACGCAATAATAAGAAAGAGGAGCGCATCCATGGCGCGCCGCCTGCGCACAGCCACTAATAGTCTCCTGAGCGTGTTCTCAGATCGGTGGGACGGCCCTCTGCTGCGTCACTGGCTAAGGATCCATACCGTTTGTAATGTAGGTAACCTTATTACTAACACTATTTATTAACTTATCTTGTATACTAACACTATGGACTCATGTCTGAATTAAATTATTTGATTTGATTTGATTTGATTTACAATCTGCTAAAAAATACACATATTTTCATATGTAAGGAATTGTCGAATTGTCCCAATATTAATATAATATAAAATATTTAAAACATTAAATACATCAATGTTTCATACCTATTCTCCCATACAATATGCCTTAACATCTTAGTTAGCCAGTGGTTTCACTAAACAATACTTAAGAGAAATCAGCTGTGCAGTAAAACTTAGCACATGACCTACTTTCACAAATGTGTGTGATGTGAAATGTCATTGCAAATTATTAGTAGTTCACTTCTGATTTATAAGAACTAATCCATATCTTAATCCCTATACCTTTAAACGAGCAATTCTTGTATATATATATATATATATATATAATCTGAATCTCGGAAACGGCTCCAACGATTTTCATGAAATTTGCTAGGGGGGAGATTTCGGGGACGAAAAATCGATCTGGCTAGGTTTCATTTTAAAAAAAAGTAGTTATATCCATGTTTTTAGGCAATGAAAATCTCCTAATTTCCAACAATAAAGCGTTGCTAAGCAACAAACTTTAAGCCTGGTTTGACGTTATCGTAGACGTATTATATATAAAATCAATTGTTTACATGCATGACAAAATGCCTAAAAGAAGAAAAAAATAAACGCTTATACACAATCTAAATCCACGCAGCCGCGACTCGTTTCAAGAATATCTTGAAGAAAATAGTGATCGACAAGCAAGACTCATTTCAAGAAAACCATGAAAATAATCAGCTTTCCGCTCGTCCCACACGTAGTGCGGTAAAGTAAGAGTCTTGCAAAACTTGACTAACATTATTCGAGCAGAAAGATCTTGTGATTTAGATGTTTACGAGAGGTTGCCTATGGCCGCTGAAGACGAACAGCGGGAACGACGACTACAAGATTTGCGGCAGCGTGCGGCACAACGTGTAGCTCTTGAACATTACGAACATCGAGAGCAACGTCTGTATGATTTCCGGCAGCGTGCAGCACAACGTGTAGCTACTGAACATTACGAACAACGGGAACGATTACTGCAAGATTTGCGGCAGCGAGCAGCACAGCGTATAGCTAATGAATATTACGAACAACGGGAGCGATGTCTGCAAGATTTGCGGCAGCGAGCAGCACAACGTGTAGCTACTGAACAATACGAACAGCGGAAACGACGTCTACAAGATTTGCGGCAGCGAGCAGCACAACGTGTAGCTACTGAACATTACGAACAATGGGAACGACGTCTACAAGATTTGCGGTAGCGAGCAGCACAACGTGTAGCTACTGAAAATTACGAACAATGGGAACGACGTCTACAAGATTTGCGGTAGCGAGCAGCACAACGTGTAGCTACTAAAATTACGAACAGCGGGAACGATGTTTACAAGATTTGCGGCAGCGTGCGGCCCAACGTGTAGATACTGAAAATTACGAACAACAGAAGAGATTTCTACTTGATTTGCGGGCAGCAAGCAGCACAACGTGTAGCTACTGAACATTACGAACAACGGGAACGACGTCTACAAGATTTGCGGCAGCGAGCAGCACAACGTGTAGCTACTAAACATTACGAACAACGGGAACGACTTCTACAAGATTTGCGGCAGCGAGCAGCACAACGTGTAGCTACTGAACATTACGAACAGCGGGAACGACGTCTACCAGATTTGCGGCAGCGAGCAGCACAACGTGTAGCTACTGAACATTACGAACAACGGGAACGACGTCTACAAGATTTGCGGCAGCGACCAGCACAACGTGTAGCTACTGAACATTACGAACAATGGGAACGACGTCTACAAGATTTGCGGTAGCGAGCAGCACAACGTGTAGCTACTGAAAATTACGAACAACGGGAACGATGTCTACAAGATTTGCGGCAGCGTGCGGCACAACGTGTAGATACTGAAAATTACGAACAACAGAAGAGATTTCTACAAGATTTGCGGGCAGCAAGCAGCACAACGTGTAGCTACTGAACATTACGAACAACGGGAACGACGTCTACAAGATTTGCGGCAGCGAGCAGCACAACGTGTAGCTACTGAATATTACGAACAACGGGAACGACGTCTACAAGATTTGTGGCAGCGAGCAGCACAACGTGTAGCTACTGAACATTACGAACAACGGGAACGACGTCTACAAGATTTTTGGCAGCGAGCAGCACAACGTGTAGCTACTGAACATTACGAACAATGGGAACGACGTCTACAAGATTTGCGGTAGCGAGCAGCACAACGTGTAGCTACTGAACATTACGAACAATGGGAACGACGTCTACAAGATTTGCGGCAGCGAGCAGCACAACGTGTAGCTACTGAACATTACGAACAACAGGAGCGATGTCTACAAGATTTGTGACAGCGTGCAACACAACGTGTAGCTATTGAAAATTACGAACAACAGGAGCGATGTCTACAAGATTTGCGGCAGCGTACGGCACAACGTGTAGCTACTGAAAATGACGAACAACAGGAGCGATGTCTACAAGTTTTGCGGCAGCATACGGCTCAACGTGTGTTTGCGTTGATAAAGGTCCCAAAGTCCCAATCATATTTTTTTCACATATATCTACCATGTTCAGATGGTATTCCGTTACAGTTTTACAAACCATATCTATAATCCGTTTCTGAGGTTTAGTGAGCACATACGCACAGACAAACAGACAAAAATTCTAACAATCAGTGTTTTGGGTTCTGTTTGCGTTGATAAAGGTCCCAATCATATTTTTTCTTATACATCTTCCATGCACAGACAGGGATCCGTTACATTTTTATTATATGTTTAGATAGATGATTCTTTAAATTGGCATACCTTTTTCGTTTCTTAACATGAAATAAACACTAAATGTTAGGTGAAGTATACCATGTTATATTAGTGACAACCACAACTGTAAAAAGTTAATAATATTTTATATTATATTTACCGAGCTAAGCTCGGTCATCCAGGTACTATGTATTGTAAGAGAGGCAGATAAATATAAAATTCTCAAGTGATCATATTTTAAATGTAAATTAAACTATATTTTCCTTGCCATGCTGAAATTACGAATTAAGGTTTTGCCTCTAAGGACTTGACAAGGAATATAACAAAATATTTACCTCATACCAAAGTGTGAAAATAATGTACATATGAAACATTCCACAACATTTATTGTGCAAAAAGTATCTCTTATTGATATAATTATCCTAAAAATGAAAAATATTGTACACATAATAATCTATTCTTATAATGTATAATGCCATGGTGGCTAACTGGTTCTTGTTACTTGCCGGCAACACAAAGATTGCAAGTTCAAATTGCATTAGTACCAATGATTTTTCTGAACTTAAGTAATAGTCACAAGTCACACCACAAGCTTTGGTAAAGGAACACATTAAGAGGAAATCTGCATATGTTTGAGAAGAAATTTAAAGACATATGTACATTTGAAAAACAATGATGGACTCTCCATCTTACACATTGGCACCTAAAATATATCTTCAGCAGAAAACGGGTGGGTGGGCGGCTACTTCCTACATACCTGCCTACCCCCCTTCAACCCTTATAGGAAGGAGTGAGGATATAACAGACTATGATCAATCTTAAATCAAATAACATAACACACAACAAAATTTATAGCATTTGTGCTATATAAACGAAAAGAAACAAGTTAGCATTTTAGCTAGTATATCAGACAAAAATAGTATGTATGGGGGAAATGGGGGAATCATACCTTCTGGAACCTTTGTGAGTGTGTAGATAGATTATAAAAGGCCATTCTTTTTTTTAAGTTGGTACTATTGTATTAATGGCTCTGGATTGTACATACACAATGTTAAAATAGACTGAAGCAGGAGCCAAGCTAATTTACAAAGTTTAATTCAAGGTACATATAAAGTTAATAGAAAGGTTAAGACATACCTGTGTGTTCTGGAAGTAATGCCTCCACAAAGGCCTAATTTTGTCCTGACCGCCAACATCCCACACGGTGAAACTGATGTTTTTGTATTCTACAGTCTCCACATTGAATCCTGAAAAAATTATTCATGAAACAATTTTTCAAACTGCAATTATTGCCTGTGATAATGACATTACAATTGTTACCAAATAATAAAGTTTTTCTTCTGATAATACCATGAGTCACTATAGGTGTATAGGTGACTAGGTAAGATAAGAAAGTAATTTTGCCTCCCTTTACTCTAAACTGCTATATCATAAGGTGAATGTATACAGAAGACATACTGAAACTTAGACTGATTTGAATAAAACTTAAAGCTTATTTTTTCAAATTTTATATTTTGGTGGTAGTCATCATAAAGATTTTCAAAATTATTAGAGCAATGGTATTAAATACACATTGGCAATATCACCCTATGCTCACCCTGAACAGAATAGACATGATATAATAAATCTAGAGCATGAACTAGCACTGTACTCTATCTGCCTACTCCATCGGGGACTCGGGGACGAGTGATGATATGTATGTAAAAATAAAAGTGCCCTTTAGATATTGTTTGTTAGATTGATTTATGAATATATCATCCATTACCTATAGGGTAGAGATATGCTTTTATTAAGAAAGGATTCAGTGTGCATGCCACACCTAATTTGGGATTACTAGATTAATGATTTACATTTTGGCAATTCATGGAAAAGTTGTCAGCTTCAAAATTGAAATTAAAAGGATGAAAAAAAATTTTACTATGGGTAATCTGAATACCAACCAGAATCAAAACAGGTTGCAGTTGATTAGTACTCAATATTAGAATAAGAATATTATGTTGTTGCTTACCAATAGTTGGAATTGTTGTAACAATTTCGCCTAATTTAAGTTTGTATAGAATTGTGGTTTTACCAGCAGCATCCAAACCAACCATCAGTATTCTCATTTCCTTTTTGCCAAATAGGCCTTTAAATAAATTCGCAAACATATTCCCCATTTTGAAGTTTGGCGAGTGGTCTGAAAGTAAGTAAATGCAGATCAACATTATAAAACGTTCCCTCTGAGTCATCCATCAGTCTACACGTTACATACTTCAATCAATGATAATGACATGGCAGGTCCTTTCTGAAAATCTGCCGCAATGTATACTATAGCGCCTTAGGTGGCGAAAAAATCAAATTAAACAGTAAAGAGGAAGTGTTTCAAAGCCAATTAATGAAATACTAGATGTAATGCAGCTTTTATAACAAAGATTCTCCGACACCGCTGTTGGTCTTTCCAGCGGTCACCACCCTCTTCACAAACTATGTAGTTCGTAGGTTTAATACAAACAAAAACCACTAATACATAATAAACACGGAATAAAAGAAAGAAATAATGAACTTACATTTTCAGCAGCAAAATTTACTATACAATTAAGAAAATACGCAACACTCCACTGAATCCTTTACAATTCGTTGGATGTCAAAATGGCGGCGAACGTGGAAGTTGTTCGTGCCTATGCCACGTATCGGAAAAAGTGGCCAGTGAGAATAAAAAACTAGACGATATTTTACAAAATCATTAAACGAATAGCTATATACACATGTATATTGATATATAATAAGACAAAAAAGTACAGTCACATACATTGCAGGCATAATCAAAATTCATGGGTACTAGGAGTTGGATATTGCAATAAATGCAACAACATTTCTTAGTTAGTTTAATTTTATATAATGCTCTTAATTTAAACTTATTGCATTATATGTTTATGTGAAAATAAACCTCTAGCACTAGGCTATTACTGGGCAGTAATAGCTAAGTAATCGTTGTTATTTAAAATAACTAAACAAAAAAAACCATAGATAATTTACCTACATTTGGTATTTTATGATGTTGTCGTTCATAATTCAGAGCAAGAAAAGTTGCAGATAAAAAGTGACCAAAGACTGCTATTTAATAGTAGTCTATGCTGCTATTGTATACTCTGAGTGTATACTAAAGTGAAGTGACGTCTGTCTGACCAAATCAAAATCAAATGTCTGACGGCCAACAAGACCCGGCACTGCATAATTAATTATATAGCCTGTCAACCCATTTTAGCATATTATTATATAGCATTTTCCGGGATTTATTTTCTATCTTATTTTATTGTTTAGAGTTACAATATTTAATGTTTTTTGTTCCTCTAAGCGAAACCATAAGCCAAGTTGAATCTAACCAAGCTAGGACCAACATTATTTAAAGAATATCTTAATATTAGTGTAATAAACAAATAACACTACACATCACATAGTCAATCAATAATTATGGATATAGAAGACTGGCTTGTTCAGCCTCCTACATTTACATCATTCAGAATAAACAACCTTAAAACATTTGATAGCAGTATACTACAAAATGTTCTGGAAGTGGTACGTTGTTATGCATCTCTTACGTTTTAGTGTACCGACATTCTTGCAAAGCTTATCTTAATTTATATTATCCACTGGAGTATAGGTCTATTCTGCATTTACATAATGCAGTTAAATCTGAAGGAAAAAGAAGTAGTTTTCGATAATCAAATCATAAATCACATAGTCATAATAATTCAGGTACATACTTACTCTGCAATTGATAAAACTTGCAGCAAAGTAAAGAATTAAATGCAAAAGAAATACCAAAGTTTTACAAGTTGAAACCGGACTGTTTAATACTAGAGCAATGGCCAATGGATGTTGCTCCGGACAAGACTGGGAAAGAGGTGGTGGTGGATGCTTTATGTGCTGCAGCTGTGTTGAGAGGTGCCCACGTCTTTGCCCCAGGAGTTTTGGGGATGCCAACAAGTAAGAGATGCAAACTTCTTTTATAACATGTCATAAGCAACATGGTCACAGCAAAATTTTGCTCATACAGTATAAAATAAATAAATAGAATATGTATTAATAAATAAACTATTAAGCTATATGTATACATTCTTAAGTCCATTAGTTATTCTCTTGCATTATGGATTTTGTAATATTTTTAGATTGTAAATTAAATGAAAGAGTAGATGTCTTTGGTGACTTGGATGGCCAATGCAAAAGAGGGCTGAAAATATGCTATGGTGGCAAGAAACAGTATGTGGGTAGTGGATATTTGAAGATGAATAGGAGTGATTTGTTTGACAATGGTGTACAGCCAAGGTAAAATCACATTATATTATAACTTTTTTTTTTATACAACAAGAGTGGCAAACAAGCATACAACCTATCTGATGGGAAACGGTTACCGCAGCCTATTTACGCTCACGATATCTAAGTATCGCTTGCCTGTTGCCACTCTGTGTTCGTAGTGAGTTATAGTATGTTGGCAGCATAATGGGTTTAATCCCTCTGCTTCCAACACAATGTACAATGTTACCGCGTAGGAACACAAAACAATGAATTGTGTTATGTGGCTACGAACTTCTATAAGGTGGAGGTCCTGCCCCAGTCGGGCAGCTCCAAATTCGAACGGGAAACCCGTTATGCCCTACCTCTCTTGAATGAAATTACTAGCAGAAAAAAATTTTAAATTACTTTATTGTGATTATTCTTCTATCATTAGTCTTTTGTTTAAGTGGTATAGCAATATCTATAGTCCTACCTGCATCTCGGTTGCCTGTTGTGAATGAGACATTGTATCCAAAAGGAGTCATTGTTTTACAAAATTTGCCATCAATTATTTGCGGATGGGTCGTGGATGCAAAGCCAAATGAACACATTCTTGACATGTGTGCTGCTCCTGGGAACAAAACTACACATTTGGCAGAAATGTCCTTTAATCAAGTAGGGTCATACATATGTTTTTCTTAAACATTTAATCAATCTATATATAAGACTAATTATTTATAAACTTTTAATTTTTCAGGCATACATTACAGCCATTGATAAGACTACACAAAAAATAGCAAGAATTGAGCGTAATTGTGAAACACAAGGTGCTAGCTGTGTTCAAGCAAAAGTTTATGATTCAACCAAATGCTTTACAGAGACCAACAATGAAGAATCTAATAGCCCACCATATCCAGCAAATACTTTTGATAAAATATTATTAGATGCACCATGTAGTGGCTTAGGTCAAAGGCCACAGCTTGTGAACAAAATGACACCTAAAATGATTCAGTCATACAAGTTCATACAAAGAAAGTTATTTGCTGCTGTAAGTAGTTCTGTTGACTATTTCCTTAAAAGAATTGTCAATCTTCTTTTAGTTAATTATATGTAAATCTAACAGGGTAAATAGAGAGAATAGAGCACCAGTTCTCTCTAAACTTGCATACCTCTTTCACTTCATCCACATCAGTTCATCCATTAGTCATAATACATGCTCACTGGTTTCTAGTACTTTTGACATTCCCGTCCATGATACGAATTATACATTATATGATCATGCATTTAACCATACCCAGTTTAATATATTAAGAATGAAGAGCATACCAGGCAGTTAATATACTTAAAGTGATAGTGATGTATATTCCAGGCAGTTAATATACTAAAAGTGAATGGAGAACTAACATACAGCACATGTACTGTAACAGAGGATGAAAATGAAGGCATGGTTGCATGGGTCTTAGATAAGTTTCCATGTATGCAACTGATACCAGCTACGCCTCTACTCGGGGGACCAGGACTGGCCAACAAGGGCCTTAATGATGAACAAAGGTTAATAATTATATTATATTTTCAATCAGTATAACCTATATTACATATATCTCTACATACTAAACAAGATAAAATAAATAGATTCCTTTGTACATTTGTAACATTTTACTATGGCGAGGTTATAATTGTACTTACTATTTCCATCACAGATACTATATATACTTCTCATCAGAAAAATCTAAACACCCTGTTTAACAGTGAATAATATGTGCCTCATATGAGGTATTATTCACTATTAAATGACATTTGACATTTTTCTAATAATCCTTAAAAAACATAAACTTGCAAGGTGTTTTTGAGGAGGAGGAGAAGTGTATTTGCCACTTGCTTACATTTGAAAATGATTTATTTCAGAGGCATGGTGCAGAGGTTTGGTCCAGAAGATGACCCGATAAGGCCCGTTGGGTACATTTACAGGGACACTATAGGTTTTTTTATAGCAAAATTTAAAAAATGTTCCAATACCAATATTGTCTCCACAAACAAATGCTAATAAAAAATAAATGAATTACTGATATTAATTATTCTATCTTTCCTCTTGACATGAAATTTGGTCCCTACTGGTAATTATTTTATTACAGCGCCAAAACTATTATTAAACATACCATTACCAACTATGTATTACCAAACCTTAGTATTCTTCATATTTGTGGATTGCGACATATTTTATTGTACATTTTCTTCTTTAATCTCGTAAAATTGGGAAGTATTTTTAACATCAAAATCTACAAAAAATCTCATTGAATTACATTACAAATATAAGTTCTATTAAATACTACATTCCTGCAGTTTATCAATTTTAACCCATATATTCGCCTTGAGAAGTACAGCTCTCTTGTCAAATTTCAAAGGATTCTCAGTCCTGGGACCAACAGAGAAGGTAAAATTCTTCAGAAGCGATATCAACGCTATTTTTGCTGAGAATAAAGCAAAGCGCAATCCTGAAAGTAAAATGTTTTTTTAATACATGTATTACTTATAATTGAGGCTTCATGATCTTTTTATATCCCCAAATAACATCACAACAGGTAGGCGGATAATGTAGGGTGTCAGATATCTCTAGATTTACTGAACTCTTTCACCCCCTTCGTTTAATCCACATTCATCAGTCCTGCATAGCCTGCTCGCTTATTTATTTTTATTAATTATTTATTTAGTGGACGGGACGGGAACGTCAAGGGTACTCGAAACCGACGAGCATGTATGAAGAGACTGATGAATGTGGACGAAGCGAAAGAGGTATGTAAGTCT
The DNA here is from genome assembly GCA_016069955.1 of Drepana arcuata. Lineage (NCBI taxonomy): Eukaryota > Metazoa > Arthropoda > Insecta > Lepidoptera > Drepanidae > Drepana > Drepana arcuata. The sequence goes on from JACCPG010011451.1 coordinate 12,497, forward strand.
AGGACAGAACTGGCGCTCTATACTCTGTGCCTACCCCTTTAGGGACTCGGCGTGATGATATGATGATAATTTATTTACTGACGCGTATGTCAAAATGTCAATGATAGATGTCATACCTATACAATTCCTAGGCCCAACACCAAAAGGCAGGAACAAATGTGATGGCCTCTGATTTTTCTCCTCGCCCATAAACCTCTCTGGTCTGAACTCATGGGGTTCCGGGTAATGGTCGGGGTCCATGTGAATCCCGTATATCGGGATTGCGACCACGTCGTTAGGCTGCAGGTGTATAGAAGAGCCCGGGATCGTATACGATTTTGTGCACGTCCTGTCCACTCTACTCACTGGGGGGTACATACGCAATGTTTCTGCAATATAATAACAAGTACATATTAATACTTACAAGAATTACATCATGACAACAAGTGCTTTATTATGAGAATTATAATAATAATAATATATCCTCACGGCTTCCCACAAGGGTCCCCGAAGGGGTAGGCAGAGGTGTATAGGTAATATCCACACACCCACTTTCCGCCAGAGGTATATTCAGGGCCGCCGTAAGCGGGCGTGCAAGGCGTGCACCGCACGCGGGCGGCACGTCCAGGGGGGCGGCAAATCGGGCGGGCGACTCATACCTAATTCTAGTCATTGTACCCCTGACCGGTCGACTCCTACGCAGAAGGCGCGCATAGGATACCAACTTGGGGCGCGTGCAGCGGGCTAGCCGGTCACCGGCTAGGTAGCGCGCGACCAATAGGCAATTTATATATTTTTTTTATTTTTCATAATCCTAATTAAGTGTGGGTGATTACAAGGTGGCGAAGTAATCACGGAGAAAACACATTTTTTTTATGAGGTAAAAATATCTATTATTTTTGGTAATTTCTCTTATTTGAATTACTAGGCTGTTAAATGTTAAATAAAAGCTTATTAATTATACATCAAAGTTTATGCAGATTCTAAAAATATATAGTGTCCGTAACCCCAACGTAGCTCATATTAAAATATTGTTTCTTTTTTACAAAACCTCCCAAAGAGGATTATAAGAAAATTTCATTGGTTTCTGTCCGATCACCAGCTCCACGGGTGAAGATCTATTAAATTTTGTCAAGGATTTATTTTCACAATTAAATCTCAACATTCAAAATTTCGCAAATGTAAAGGCAAGAAGCCTTTACATATGCGAACCGACCCTCATTCACGCCAGTTGATTTGTGAATATCTTAATTGTGGATTCGATCTAAGATCGTTACTCACGCACATTTTTTGAAGAGATCGCATCTCAACTGCTTTCAAGCTTCCTATGACATACCCAGGATTCGCTGCCATACAATTAAGTATGCACCAATATCGCATGGTGGACAGTAACTCGATAATTTTTGCTCAGAATTTTATTGCCCATCAACGCCGACATGGCCCCATTCACCTTATTACCTGCAGTTATCCTTCTTTCAATATCTTTTTCATACTTTCCATACTTTCCATCTCGCGTGAACATGCCTCTTAGATATACAATTTCATTCACTTGCTCTAGAATTTGCCCATTCACCGAAATAACACACTCGGTCACTTGTTCATCTCTTTCGAATACCAGAACCTTAGTCTTGCCAGCGTTTAGGCGCAGCCCCTTCTTTTCACATTCTTCTTTCACTATGGTAACTAGTGACTGCAGTTCGCCGTCTGATGACGCCAGTAAAACCGCGTCATCGGCGCGGCGTATAGAAGACAGTTGACAACTAAGTTTCCCATTGCCACTCCCCATCCGTTCGTTCTTAGTGCTCTCAGACAGTTATCTAGATATATAATGAACAGGCAGGCAAACATGATATACCATTGTTTGACCCCTCGTCTGCACATCAAACCAGGGTGACATCAAGGGTGATTTCACGGCATGCAGTAGGGAACTACTTACTACTCACTCCATATCCAGGCAACACGTCCCAGAGTTCCTTTCGTGAGACTCTATCAAATGCCTCCTCTAAGTCGACGAAAGGGCAGAAAACTTTCTAGCTAACATCCAAAAACCTTCCCGCGATTCCTCGAAGCGAGAAGGTTTGATCCATACATCTTTTTCCTGGTCTGAATCCACCTTGGGATTCCCAGAGAATCCCACCATAATGAGAAAACATTGATTATCCTTTTTTTGACAAAACTCAAGAGTAAGTAGGCGTAGGGCGGCATAATCGGTATTGCACGCGGGCGACGAAACAGCTAGCGGCGGGCCTGGGTATATTAGGTATTTAAATAACAAATTATGTCTTCACGTCTTCTCACAAGGACCCAAGGGATAGGCAGGTATGTAACAGCATCCTCGATAAAGTTACACATAAACGAGTACGCCGCAGATTATCAATGACTACATTTACTTTCTGAACCAATTTTTTTAAAAGTAGGCATCAATCTCCGTGATATCCTGTACCAAAAAGTTCGCAGAGACAGGATGAGGACAGAGGATGTAGGACAGGACCGGACATACCGGAGTTTGAACCTGCAATTTTGATCTTACAGGTTATCTAATCTCTCGGTTGTCACGGCTCTTAAATCATATGTAAATACCTAAGATAAATCCTTCGAGGTAAGCCATTTCCGCCAACAGCTCTGAGGTCACCTGTTTTCCTTTGGTCATCTCATGTATGTGGTCGCGTAGCTTGGTCTGTATATCGGGTTTGGTCGCCAACACGTGGGTGGCGAAGGACAAAAGTGTGCTTGACGTTTCATAGCCAGCTATGAGGAACAGGAGGGACTGGGCGTCTATAGTATCATCGTCTAGATCTACAACACATAAATACTGCGTTATTAGGTACGTATAAGTATGAGCATGGGAGACAAACACAAACAACAAATAATTTATGACAACAAACGTGACAATGAATTGCTCCATTGCGAGACATTACTCACGCCTTCATGTAAATAAAATAAAAAAGGTGCATCATGAATCAAACTTGGAACTTAGTTTTGAATTTTTTTCTCAAGTAGTTTTTTGTATGCGATGTTAATGGTAATGTTAATGTATCTACCTAATACCTACTAATACTCATGGACGTTAACATAAATAGTAGGAAAATTGAAGCGGGCGAGTATGTATCTAGACATTGATATCTAAACATGGATAAAGTAAAAAAACATCTGTTAATCTAGAGATAACTTTCGGTCTCTGCCCATCCCATGAAGGACTGAGCGTTCCTAATAGTTTGTATTTACCTATTGGTCCAGGAGCCAGTGACAGATTTTCATGACCAAGTCCCTCCCAATCGAAAATTCGTGAAATGCATTAGGGACTTATACTATGAATACTCGCGACCGTCAGCTACGACTCCGAGGGTGGGGTGGGCAGTGGCAGCCTCCCACGCATGGAGAAAAAAAAGGTTATTTCAGTCATTTCCTCCCATTTGAAATTTGGTCAGATTATAGTTAACCTAGTATTTTGAAGGAAAAACAAAGTCAGCTGGCCATAACATGGTGGATTATACGTCAGCTGTCTGCTTGAACATGAAAAAAAATATATATTTGCAATGATTTCCTCTCAACTAAAACTTTACCTGGTGATCGTTTATATACTACTATGAATGAAAATTAATGTCAGCTTGATGTACCTCAGTGGAAAGTTTGTCAGCTGGTACCTTGAAAGGTGTAACGCAGCAGCATCTATCACCTACTGAATCTTATCAGCTGACGACTTTTCCCTTGACTTACAGCTAGCTGATTTCTTTCATTATTTACTAGAGTATGTGAACAATCCTCTTATAAATTTTCGTCCGGGAGGAAATAAAATTTCTTAAGTAATTTTTTCTTTATATATTGCAGTTAGATTTTGGATTAAATTAAATTCTCCAGATGCGATGTTATAGCAAAAGGCCACCTCAAAATACTGATATCATTATATACGATGAATATTTAATGTTACATTAAATGAAAGAAGCACCTCTTAGCTTTGGGAATATTTCAAAAAAGTTTTACAGTTGATTTGTGCAAACACAGCTAAGATTATCATCATTATTTTGATCGGTACATATTTCTATCGATCAAAGATACCGAACACAAACTTCGAGGTATGGAGCAAGCTAACTTTCGTATCGATGGTCCTGATCAAGTACGAAAAAAATACTTTTCAGTCGAGCTAAAAAATATTAATTTCAAGAAAGAACTTATTCAGTTTTTTATTTAAAATTGGGAACAAGATTATATGGCATCATACATGGGCAACAAAACTATTTTTGCGAATACGGATGTGGTCACTGATGGAAAAGTTGTAAGAACTGAAGAGAACGCATTTTCGTGTCATGTCAAAATCTGAAGCGTTTACGGAGTGTTTCATACAAATGTCAGAGCCATCGATGAACAGAGAAGTTTTATTTCGCAAAATTCAAGAGTTTACTTGTCAGATGTATGGCCTTAATCGGTATAGAAAAATTAACGACGCTAGGGTTGCATTGTTCCAAAAAACTTACACATTTTTGGACAATAATGAAAAATTTAAGTTGCCTAAAAAAGGTATTGACGGCTCTTCTCGACCACCATGCGAATCAGAACTGTACAAGCAATATTTAAGGGCGTTACATTGCACAAATTTGGTCTCACGCTAACCTTAAAGTTCCAACAACTGAAGAACCTACAGACTATGGTTGGGAAGAAATAGATAACCGACATGAATTTAATTGGTTTACTGGGACTCAGTTACCAACGTCGATTGAGGAGATAACCATTCAGCCTGAAAAAGGTATCAATTCTTTTTTAAATTTTTTTTTATGATCATGTTTTACTATACACGCGGTCAAATTTTTTTCCATCTTTTCACAGATGAGGATAATGAAGACATGATCGCATGTAACTCTGACAGCGACTCTGACAGTGAATCAGAGAGAGATGAAAGCGACTCAAGCCAAAGCGAGAATGAAAACGATTGATTTTGTTATATGATAGTGTTGTTATTATTGTTATTTTTAAGCAACTCATGAAAATAAAAGTTAATTATTTAAAAATATATGCTACAATAAATTATTCATTAATCAATTTACTCTTACCAACATTTCCTCCATTATCAAACTTTCATATTTGTTATCAAAACAGTCAAATCAAGCATACTGACGAATAACTTAAGAAATGTAATTTCTTGCCGGACGAAAATTTATAAGAGGATTGTTAACATACTCTAGTAAATAATGAAAGAAATCAGCTAGCTGTAAGTCAAGGGAAAAGTCGTCAGCTGATAAGATTCAGTAGGTGATAGATGCTGCTGCGTTACACCTTTCAAGGTACCAGCTGACAAACTTTCCACTGAGGTACATCAAGCTGACATTAATTTTCATTCATAGTAGTATATAAACGATCACCAGGTAAATTTTTAGTTGAGAGGAAATCATTGAAAATATATATTTTTTTTTCATGTTCAAGCAGTCAGCTGACGTATAATCCACCATGTTATGGCCAGCTGACTTAATTTTTCTTTCAAAATACTAGGTTAATTATAATCTGACCAAATTTCAAATGGGAGGAAATGACTGAAAAAACCTTTTTTTTCTCCATGCGTGGGAGGCTGCCACTGCCCACCCCACCCTCGGAGTCGCAGCTGACGGTCGCGAGTATTCATAGTATAAGTCCCTAATGCATTTTACGAAGTTTCGCTCGAGAAGAAATAATTGACCGAAATTGTACCTGGCTCCCGAGCTATATGTGGCTATCTTTAAAAGTAATATGCGAGAAGCGCAAATAATGAGATAGAGAAAAGTGTTTTAAGTAGGTACTTAAGTATTTTACAGGCGAACATATCACATCTAATATGTAGTATTTATTTTATTGACTTCTAGAAGAAGAAATTTAAAAAGAAACCAATTTTTAACAAAATTTAATTTTCCGATATTGTTATAATACCTAATGATTATCTTGGACACCTCTAACCTAATAAATAGACGTATAAATTAGAATGCATAATTTAGAACAGTTATTCTATTAACTATTACTGTTTGCAGAACAGAGAGATAAGTGAATCTTATCTGTGCTCTGCACGTATCAAGTATCATAAGACATGTTATCACATCAAGAAGATACAATTCCATTATAACATGGTACATAAATGCAATATTATGTACACAAATGATTGTCTACATAGGTATCTGCGTGGTTGTCTGATGTACGTCTGTACTGAGTAATAACTCCTCTAAAATCCTTTTCTGTTAGTGTTTACGCTATCCCTATTTCTGGCCGATCTCCGCGTTATAATAATTTTAAAACTGGCGGTTTTGGAAAATGTTTCGACTCTAATTGCAACTTATATGATATGTAGTCCAGCTTATTACTTACATCGCTTAGCACCAGTGGTCTCAGCCTCCAACTTTTCTTTACTTGCAAAATCAATTAAAAGCTGTAGGAAGTCATTCTGCCTGAAATAAAAAAATATCTTGTGACAGTTCCATACAAATAGAACCTGTAATCAAAGCAGTTACAACGAGACAACGATATACAAAAGTATGTTTATCGTTGTCTCGTTCCTTTGACCATATACATAAGTAAATCTACAGCTAAATATACCTACATACATATAGGTATGCACTATGCAGCTACTTAAATAGATAGAACATGCATGACGAGGATATAAATATTCGTGTGCATCACGTAATGTACGCCTCCAGCGTGAGTCGAACCCGTGATCTCAAGCTTCGTAACCTACAACTAAAGCAGCCGTCGGAAAGTGATTGATTATAAACATGATATTCCACACGACATCAGGTTCTATCCTTGCCCTTTTAAACAATGTATTGTATATGTTATAATAGGCATAGTGACAATGTTTAATTTCAAACCTTACTTGGTAACAGATGTTTTTCTCTCCGATTTAGCAACCTTCAATATCCTTACTAATTCATCAGTTGAATCTGTATTCAGGAAGGATAGTCGCGAATACTTAATCATCTTTGGCATGAACAACAAGAAGAAAAACAGTATCATTCGCTTTGACTTCGCCATGTAATCAAATTTTTCAGCCACCTGCAACAAAATAATAGGAACTTATTTTAGTCCCCACGCCGCATCTACAACTAATAGCCAGGCAGTCTATTAGTTATTGTCTGAAAAACGAATGAACAAATTACGAGGCACTCTAACTGTCAGTTGCATATTTTTCTACGAAAATATGCATATACAATTCTACCTGTTTCCCACGTGAAATTGGAATTCATTGGTACATTGGTAAAACATATCCTATGTCCCAAACCAGCTCATAATCTATCTATGTGCCAAATTTGATCCAATTCCGTGAAGCCTTTCTGGCGTCACTTAATAACAAATACTATACACATTACATAATTATACCCGAGTATAGTATATATTGTATATAACAAATATTACCTATATATAAACTTATAATATTTCGTCTATGCGACTTTAAGACCTCTTATGTGACACTTATGCTAAAAACCCTTTTTTATTATTTTTTACTTATTTTACTTTTCTCAACTAAAGCTAGCAAATTAAAAGCAGGAAGCATGCGACTGATACCTATATTTCTTGTTGTAATTTTTTTTCAGTAGACGGCTTTTATCTTCACATAAGTATTTTTTACACATAAGTTTACGACGTTTTAAAGAAAATATCTTTATCTTTTTTATTCAAGATGTACACGTGCATAGAAGAATCAAGAGCAATCTTCACCACGTTTTGTTTCAAATTTAACTTGTAATCACTCACCTTGACAAAGTATGCATTTTCATCTTTAAGAGCGTCACACTCGATTCCAAAGGCGCAAGCTCCTATGACTTCTAACGTAAAGTGTCCCATGGTGTGCTTCATTTCTACTTCACTGTTATCTGACAGTTATAATAACAACTTTACAAAATGTCATAGTGAATTAAAGCATACAATTGCCGTAATATATACAACAAAATACTTTGGAAACTGTATAATTTTGGTCAATCTTTAAAGTGTATGTCATGACCTTGGAAGCGCGTAAACTATATATCGATTGTTACTTTTAAATAATAATTATTATATATTTTTAAGTTATATCGGGAATCGGGATCTTTAGAAATACTTGTACAGACGGTGATTTTTTCTTTCTGTCGCACCTGAGTAACTTCTTAGGGTCCACCTCGACGGGCTTAACGAAACCCCGCTTTATGAATGACAAGTATGAGAGAACCACTGGTAAAAAATCTGGTTTTATAGTTCCTTTAGGTAGCCAGCCACTGGCTCTTAGGTTATCTTTAACGCAACAGACTAAGAGGTCTGAAGGTGGTCGGATAGGCTCGAGTGACTTTTCAAAAAGGAGGAGGAGAAGGAGGCAGGGGGAGAGGGACAAGGCAGTACCCAGGTAGAGGTTGGGGGCGCCCCAATCTAGGGTTTTACTGGCAAATGCTTCCTCGACTATATTTACACTCCCATCATTCTTATTTTCTAACCTAAAATCCAGCTCTCCTGGATTTAAGATTTTTTTAAGTTGGCAATTGATTGAGTTCTTTTTGATTAAATAGGTACACTATATTTTAAAGTCATACCAAATTTTCTCAGAAACTCGACCATCTGTTTGGAGCACAACTCTATGATTGGCAACATATTGCGTAGCCGAGATGAACTGAAGACTGGTGTCAACGCACTGCGAACTCCTTTCCATTCGGCTCCCTGTTAATCATTTGTTGCATTAGTAGGCACGTAGGTATATCCTACTGCTTCACTTACGTGGTAATTCTAAGGGATAACACAGGTTAAGATTATATTCGAACATATACCTACATAATCAACATTTTCTAAAATTTCCATACTACTTTAAAATTTTCCTCACGCCTTCCCACAAGGGTCCCCGAAGGGGTAGGCAGAGGTGTATAGGTAATACCCACACACCCACTTTCCGCCAGAGGTATATTAGGTGCCAACGTGACAGATGGCGAGTCCATCGCCGTTACTCAAGCACGACTATACATACGCCTTTGAATTTCTTCTCAGACGTATGCAGGTTTCCTCTCGATGTTTTCCTTCACCGTAAAGCTCGTGGTGTGACTAATCACTGTACTTAAGTTCAGAAAAACTCATTGGTACAGTATGGGTACAGTCGGGATTCAAACTTGCGATCTTTGTGTCGCAGGCAACTGCTAGATTTACGACGGTATACGATTTAAATATATATTTTACATAACCTATGAAACGAAAGAGGTCTAGAGAACTTTCCATTACAATAAAATTGAATGTATGCGATTAGCATCAGCGGCCGGAACTAGATTAGGCACATTATGAGCATAAGATTAGAGGTCCAGTGTTCGATTCTCAGGTTGGGTAACATTTTTTAATAGCCATAGGTACTTTAGTTTTGTTATGCATGCGTGGTGATATTTACCTATGCATATTCATTATATGCATAGGTACATATCACCATGCCGAATCCTTGAGCGGGAAATAAAGGAGAATAGAGCAGTACTTTGTAGATTGGCATACTCCTTCCTTTATCTTATGACATCAATTTTGGATGTTCATTATCAATAAACTTTTGCTACACACACACCTTTAAATTAAGAAGAGATCGATGTAGATACTGTCTTTCGTTTGTACTTAAAGTGTTTCTGTCAGTGAAATAATCAAAGTCACGGATAGTTATTGCCTTGATGAGATCTGGATCGAGTATATTTAAAATAGGTCTCCGTCCATCAAATGTACCTGGAAACAAAAGCGATCTTTAACTTTTTATGCAACTAAGATTAATAACAAGCATAGGCCCGCCTGATGGCAAACGGTTACCCCCACATTGACGCTTGCAACACTAGGAGTAAGATATAACTTGCGTGTTGCTTACTCCGAAAAAAACTCTTCAAACGCTTCATGAAGGAATGCTGTACTCACTCGGAAAAGCTTCAGTTAGATTTTTTCCACACGAGGCAATGCTTACGCAGAAGGAAGACCTGAAACCGTGAGTGCCGAAACCTTTTTTTATCAGATAAGTACCATGAAGGTGGCAAACACGCACGTGATCCGCTTAATGCCCAGCGCTTACCACCCTCTATGGAATGGACGCTTGCAACTCCAAGGCAATACACGCCCCTTGCCATTAAAATTCCAATATGTAGCGATAAATATCCAGCAGGTCTAGAGACGCGTTGATCGAAAATAGCCGTTACAATTACCTATAGCTTGAAATATTTAAATAGCTACTTGTAAAAAAATATTGCGATATGGCAATAAACCTGAACAAGACATATTGTGTGACAAAATCATGCATTAAACCAAACCATATCCAAAGTCCTGAGCCAAAGTCCAACATCAGCATGATAACATTTTGAATGATTATATACATATATATATATAAGTCGTAAATTCTAAAAGCCATTCCGTCTAGAATTTAACAAATGAAAATTTGCCGTTTATATACCTACATGGATAACAAAAACATAACCCAAATAGATAATATGTTACAATATTTGTGACATAAAATTATCGCTAAATGTGACAATGTTACCATGGACTTCCAATATGATATATGTATATATACAAATACGTAAGTATGTATATATAATCCGGCGGCAGATTAACCTACTATTAATTAAGCTAGAACAAAGACTAAGTACTATTGTATACTGTTCTGAGAAGGCTGACGCCTTGGGCAGCAAATTTAGGGTCTAGGTTATTTATTTATATTGATAACTAAGTAAATGTTATTAGATCCACACAAAAATATTGTGTTTATTTTGTATTGAGTCTTTTTAGATATTTGCTCTACAGATGGCGTAAATGTGTTTTTGCGGCGCAGGAACGAGTGACATGACCATTCGCTGAGTAAGTTGGGGCGTATTAACTGCAAGAGTGATAGGTATTTTATTAACAATATGATTGTGAGCTATCAAATTGTAGAGGTCGATAGGGGCAGCCAAATCTATATAATTGTCTCACTGGCGTCAAATGTTTAAATCTCCCACTGACCTTCTCGTCCATCAACTCCTAGCATACTAAAAACTATATAAGTTCATATATTGCTGAGGTGGCCGACTGGTTCGACCCCACCAATTTCTAGTTCAGGGGGTGGCGGGTTTCGAGGAGTATTACCCGACTATACATTGTGCGTATGAACTCATAGGTAATCAATGTGTACCGCTAATACTTAAACATTAGTGGAAGGTTGCACAATAAGCTATATGGAAGAATAGTGAGGCGCGTCTTCGTGGATGGCAGTGACTATTAGTTGCCTGCATCACAAAGATTGCAAGTTCAAATCCCAACTGAAGCAATGTAGCAGTTTTCTGAACTTAGTGATTAGTAGCATCACCAGCTTTATGGTGAAGGAAAACATTGACAAGATATGTTGAGGATATATATAAATAATAATAATAATATCTGCCTACCCAATCGGGGACCCTTGTGGGAAGGCATGAGTATATATATACTAGCTGTCCCGTATAGCGTGTCCCGGAGCCCATTGCGGACAAACAATGTGACACATAATCTATATATATATATATATATATATATATATATATATTATTACCCTACAAAGAAAGGCAAGACAGCATTTTAAAGTCTGCTGAATCATGCTGATTTTTGATAAAAAATTAATATAGCAAGTCATGCTTTATAGAATCACGAGATTATAAAAGATTGATAATTGGCTTGTTTTGGTAACACAGAACCTGTTTTTTCTGAACTAAGTGCAGTGATGTCACACAGCACAAAGTTTACATGAGAAATATAAAAACAAACTAATTAGTAACTCATCCTGCAAATATACCAATAAATATATTTTCAAATATTTTTTTTCTCATATGAATGCACCAAGGTAATGAGCCACCATTTATCAAGCACAGCTATAGATTTCATGTGACACAAAATGTCTGATTTACTGCTGGTGTTTTCCTTCACTGTAAAGCTTGTTGATTGATAAATAATAATAATAATATTAAATGATAATGTTAAAACTCAAAAATATGGGACCTTTTCCTCAGAAAATACAAATACATCAGTAAAAATTATATACAAATCCAATTATAGATGTTCTCAGGAAAAGAATGGTCACACAGACTGAAGGATGGGGGCTAGACCCTTGCCAAGAACTGAAATTCATTTTAATACAAAGTAGTATGCACTCACCACCATAGCGGCTGCCTTTAAAATTTTTGTAAATGTTTAACTGGAGGTCATGGAATGATATTTTTCCCAGGAGTCTTGATCCCAAATTTCCCAAAAATATTACAGGTTTTATATAAGGCACACCAATTTTCTTAAAAGTGTCAAATGTGCTTGTGTAATAGAAGTATATAGCAAATATAGTGGTCATTATTACAATAAGTTTCCAATCATTTAAAATAAATGATAGGATTTGTTTTGTGCCACTATTCAACTCCATTGTTGTAGTAGAAGCTATAGGACATAAACAATATTTTTAAGTGGCGATGAAAATAAAAACTACGCCGAGCCGCACGCACTACTTTATTATCATTCGCAGCGCTACTATACAATCAAGTAAAAGACAAGTATAAGATAGTAAGTACACACACAAACTAAATTATAAATACCATTGACAGCGTCAGCAAGTATGACAGCTCTCCCTCATGTCATTGAAATGATTATGGTTTTTTATTTAATACGATTACATGGAATTGAATGTTTCTGTATTCATCATTAAGCTGTTTGAACCCTATTCCAAGCCTACAAATTGAGAGAGCATACCTCGACTTCCGGTGTGAACACGTCATACTTAGCCTCCCCTTGTGTATTGGTAGCAGCTCCTTCCTGTGTATTTTAATAATTTATTCTCAACCATCAGCAGCCAGGCGCGAAGGCGCGCTAGCATCATTGGCGTTTTTCGACCCGTTAGTGTAACACGAAAATACGGGGCTGCATAGCTGTATTCTTGTCTATACAAGCTTGTCCCAAGCCCTCGTCCTCCCCTGGATCGTCGTCGGCTTTTCAGCGCGTCGTGTGGTCGCCGGGAACGTAAGCGCAAAGATAAGCGAAATAGTTGGAAAAAAGTAGTATATCACGCCACGAGCGTAAGTACTATGGTGTCAGGTCAGTCAATCTTACCATTTTCTTAATCCCGTCAAGTCATGCATGATAACTGCGATTTGGACAACTATTTGTCTATTATGGCAATAATTATTAACACCCGTTATCACATAATGGTGATTAGTGCAAAACAAAGTCTTCCGCTACCCTCGTTTGGCACTTAATTAAGCAAGTGACTGCCCTTAATTCGATACTTGCTTAAATCTCGGCTACCCATGCTGTAGCTCTATTTAAATTGCATTGTGGCTGATCGATTTTATTTTATGTCAGATATCCATGAATGTAACTAATATGTTTAAACAATACCTGTATTCATTTACGAGCCTTACGGTAAATTAAAACATCAAGAAGAATCCTGCATAAGTTTGAGTAGAAACTAAGGACGTATTTAGTTATTTCACTTTAATTAAAACTGTATACACTATTAATGGTAATTACAGATAGTTATAAAAAATCAAAGTCGTGATTGAGAGATGACGATGGACTCTCCATTTGTCACGTTGCCTGTATTATATCACTTAAAATGGGTGTATAGATGCTGCCCACTCCTGTGTACCCCTTCAGGTACCCCCACGGGATCCCTTTCGTGAAGATCTAAATAAAGACCTCGGCAGTAGTGGCTAATGCTCCACAATTCCGAGAATGAAAAGGTCTTCAAGGCTAATAGCTTTTACCTCTCGGCTGGGCTGCACTGAAAAGTATCCGGGAATGGTGGCACTGAGAAGGTTTCTTTCAGATCGCACTCCACCCATGCGTGAGTTGCGGCAAGAAAAATTGTGTTATTTCTAACACACAACGTTGGCCGATTCGCTGTTATACAGCCAGTCCTAACGCAGCTTTCGCTTCACAGAGCTGCAAACTTGGAACTCTTGCGCAAAGAGTAGGACCAAGAAAACTCATCTTTAATGCAGCACGCGGCCCCGCCGCTGCTTCTATAACCAACTCTTTGGAGCCTTCCCTTTGTAGGATCACAATCGAATGATGCCACCGAAAAGGTTCTCTGCGGACTGCGTTCAACCGTTGCGCTAAGGGCGGAACTAAGGAGAATCGTCTCTAACCCGCAACGTAGCCGTATTGCTGTATCTACAATCAGTCCTAATGCTACTTTTACTTCGCAGAGCTGCAAATGATAACTTTTGCGCACAACGCAGAACCAAGAAGACATGTAATTAATCCAGTACGCGGCTACGCTACTGCTTCTACAAGCAGCCCTAGGCAGCCTTCCCTTTGCAGGGTCGCAATCGTAAGTGTAATGTATATGTTGCGTCAATACACAATATAAAAACCGCCAAGCACGACGTTTTACAGCGACATTTAAAATGACTAGCACACTTTTCAAGCAGGCAAACTGGCCTAGTTATTTATTTATATTTCATATTAGAACGGCCAATGCCACTTACACTATTATTTATGTTTTATATATTAATTATTGCAGAGGTTCTCACTAATAAGCTCTGCCGTTGCCGTGTTTCGAACGTTTTCATATACACCGCAGTATCAGTACGGAGCCAAAAAATTCGGAAAATAATAGATAGAACAGGGCGTATTGGAATCGGTTCTAGCCACCCCAAGCTTTGTTCTACATATTCCTAGTTCCAAAGGGGACCAAGCATACACGTGCGGGCCGTGCGGCGAAATAACTTTCTAATCTGTGTATCCGATTACATATTAAAGTAAACACACAAGCTTGTTTACCACAAACATGTTCGAGATCTCGTTTCATCTCCTACCGAATTAGTCTAGTGAAAATATATATATATAAGACTCATATTTTCGCGCACCGATTATGTCTTCATATACTTTTCCTATACCAGGATATGTTTGCAAATCTCAAAAGTTGGTCTGCCAAATTCTTTTAAAAGGGCCTACACTCTCAGTGAACCTACAACCTTGCCTGGCAAATCTGAACAATTAAATATTAGACTACTAGGGGGTGCACACTGCACCTCCTTCTTCCTTCCTCCTTCGCAGGAAGTACGAGTAGGATTCAATGTGAGAACCTTGGACCAGCGAGAAAATTTTCTAGAAGATATAGTAAATCTTGTTGGTAATATCCAAATATTTTTATATAGCGACAGTTATCTTTCCTCGCCAAATAAAATCCCCACTCGGCATTTAAAGAGTAGTGGTCTCCTGAAATCGCATATAACCGTCAATTGTTTTCATACAGTCCTCAGCTACTACATTATCTTTGGTCAGAATTTAAAATACCGAAATTTTTCTCCGGTGGGTACTAAAGTGCTGTATAAAGAATGCACACAATTTTTTCTTCGACACACTCCGAGTTGCCTCTTACGCTAAGGCTTTTAAGGATGTATGCATCAATGCTAGTTTGGGGTCCCTCAACCTAGACTTATAAAACGACCTGACCATATGTTTTGGACTAATGAAATTTGGGAGCTAAACTGTAATGTTTTAGATACTATGCTCATGAGCCAAGTATTAAAATGTACTCTTGTACATCTAATGTGCGGAATGTGCCCCCAATAATATCTGTTATCGTTAATATTGTTAATCTGTGAAACTGTTCATATATTGACGTTTTGACGATTTTCGCGTTAGAGTATGTTCCCTTCCAACTCTGACGCTTTGATAGTCTCCATGATTGCATAACTATATCATATTATGGGTGGTCCAATACCGAGGCAAATTGATATTTCACGGTTGACAAATGACTCTCAAATTCAATGACAAGAAATCTTTACATTTGATACCCAAAATAGATATTTATTGCATCGTATTGTATCAAAAACTCCATCTATCTACTCTGGTGGTACTACAATATATGCCCCCGGATTTACGGGATCTTACGTCAATGCATTCAGCTGAACTTTGTACATTCGAATATCGTGATTTACCCACTACTTTCACGGTCTCTGGTGGTTTCACTATATTGTCTACTATCAGTTACATATCTATAAAGTGTTATCATTTAAAGTATTATAAACCTTTGAAAGGTTCGTGTTTTACAGTTTCTTAGCTCAGCCCACAGGGTACGATTTAACTTCATCAAATACTCTATTTATATTATTATTATTTTTTCAATCGGTGAGCTCGAGAAAGGCTCCTTAATCTCTTACCCGGAGTTTGCTTCCTAGACTGACAAAATATAACACTGAAAACATACAAACTTTACAGTCAGTGTACTGGTTTAGGAAAGTAATGTCTTTATCGTCTCCTGATAGGAGAGGAAATATTATTATCTAATAAAAATCTGGCATGATTCTCTTATACTCCTGGATATTTAAATTCCGTTAGGGGGTAATCTGCATGTGTCAAGCAATCCAAAGCCATATGTATAGTCTTACTTGAGTGATGGCGATGGACTATATACTTTATAGGTACTACTTTACCTATACGCCTCTGCCTAACCCTTCGGTAGCGTGGTAATAATTCCATTTCCAAGGTCTTATTATTATTCTTATTATGAACGCGGAGACTGATATTGAACCTTACAATCTTTAATTTTTATCACATTGGCGTTATTATAGCAGCAGCCGAAAACAAACACTTCTCAATTTGTAGGCTTGGAATAGGGTTCAAACAGCTTAATTGTAAAATTTTACCTACAAATAAAATTTAAATTAAGCAAATAACCCTATTCCAAGCCTAGTTTTTATTGCTGTCTGCTTAATAGACATTTATTTTTATTCGCATATTAACCTTAGTACATAACCTCTTTTTCAGATATTGATCTTAATACTTAAACTTTCTTTCAGGCATTAATCTTAGTTAAGCTTTCTTTCAGGAATTAAGCAATATATAATTACTCAATTCTCCCGTCTATATCCGCCTTCCATTGCCACCAGTACATCTCATACTGTGGCCGGAACATATCGCCCTCATGCAAACTATGGGACGCACTCATAGCTAGGGCGGATGGCCTTCCATTGCCACCAGTACATCTCATACTGTGGCCGGAACATATCGCCCTCATGCAAACTATGGGACGCACTCATAGCTAGGGCGGATG
>JACCPG010011457.1:0-10897 GCA_016069955.1 Drepana arcuata
TGGGCCTGGTGCGACACATTGCCGAACACATCGAAGTTCACCGCCAATTGGTAATAGGTGCGTTCCAGCAGCGGGTAGTCGAACAGCCACATCGTCTGTGGCACCTCACCGATCAGGCCCTTGGTCACCGAGGCGCTGTCGAAGTGGCGGAAAATACTCAGCAAGGCATTGTCATTGCCGGCCCACAGGCTCGACCAACTCGGCGGCGGCAGATCGGCGTAACTGTCGCGGCGCAAGGCCTCGTATTCATTGCGTTTGTCGCGGTAGGCCAGCCACAGGCTCAGCACGCTGCCGACGTCATCGTTCTGCCCCGGCATCGCCAGCAGCGGCGTGGCCTGGCCGCGATAACGCGCATCGGTGATGTACAGGTCGTGCTCAGGGTCCTGGAACAGGGCCCAGAAGTTGTCGCGGATCACGTCCGTGGCGATCTGCCCACGGCACACCGGCCCGCGAATGAAGGTGCGTACGAAATACTCGGCGTTATCGAGCATGAACTGGTAGCGCGCCTTGGCCGGGATCGCCTCGAAGGTTTCGAACGGGTTGGCACGACGGCCCGGCCCGTAACCCGGCAAGGCGTCGACCTGCCAGTTGCCGGCGTAGAACAACTCCTTGATGCGCGCCATCTTCGCCGCGCTGAACGGGTACGTGATGTGGGTTTTATGCACGATCACGCCCTGCACTGGCCACAATCGGTAGTACACCTGGGTGCCGGGGTCGTCATTCGGGCGGCGCGTGGCGATCAGGTCGATGGGCTGGCCGCTTGGCGTGCGCGAACGCACCCATTGGAAGAAATGCCCCGGCTCGCCGTTCTCGAAATAGATGTGCGCGAGGAACAGATGCTCGAACAACCAGCGCGCCACCAGGCTTTCGCGGGCGCCCGGCTGGTTGAAGAGGTTTTCCCACTGCTGCACCTGCAGCGCTTCCCTGGCGCTGGGCGCCAGGCCCTGCTCGTCAATCGGCGCGCCGGAGGCCAGCCAGCGTTGCAGGGTCTGGTATTGCTGGTCGGTCAGGCCGGTGACGGCCAGCGGCATGCCTTCCTTGGGATGGGCGCCGGCATAGGCGTTGAATTCGCCGGGCATTGCGCACATGTTCTCGCGGTTCAGGCCCAGCACGATCTCTCCGGGCAACTTGGCATTCGGCTGCAGCGGCGCGTTATGCCCCAGCTCCAGCATGCGCGCCATCAACGCGGCCTGGCTGCCCTGGGCATCAAGTACCGAATAGAAGCCCTTCTGCTGCCAGGCCTGCTTGCCGAAGGCGTCGTAGAACAATCGGGTCGTCGGCGTGGCCTGGCTGCGTTCGCCGTCGTACACCGGC
The DNA here is from genome assembly GCA_016069955.1 of Drepana arcuata. Classification (NCBI taxonomy): domain Eukaryota; kingdom Metazoa; phylum Arthropoda; class Insecta; order Lepidoptera; family Drepanidae; genus Drepana; species Drepana arcuata. The sequence continues at coordinate 1,315 of JACCPG010011457.1, forward strand.
ACTTTGGTAGCCCCGCGCGCCGCGCCCTCGGCGCTGCCCAGGTTCAACTGGCAGGCGGAGTCGTAGCAGGCATGGCAGGCCACGCATTTCTCGGTGAAGATCGGTTGGATGTCGCGGGTATAAGAGATCGCCGGAGCGGGACCTTCTGCCGTGGCAGTACTGGCTATCAAGGCCAGGACGGCGCTGACGATAAGACGAAGTGACATGTATCCGGTCCCGATTCAATGCGTGCGCTGAAAAATTGCCGACAAGTCTACCGATGTCGACGCACCATCAACGTGAGCGATATTCATGCAAAAACCTTGCATGCTCTAAAAGCGCACAGGTTTGCTATGATCCACGCCCTCCGTAATGCCTGAACTAGAGTAGTCCCATGCCCGATCGTAGCGCTCGCCTGCACGCCCTTCACCAAGCCCTCAAGGAACGCATCCTGATCCTCGACGGCGGCATGGGCACGATGATCCAGAGCTATAAGCTCGAAGAGCAGGACTACCGCGGCAAGCGCTTCGCCGATTGGCCAAGCGACGTCAAGGGCAACAACGACCTGCTGGTGATCACCCGTCCGGACGTGATCGGCGGCATCGAAAAAGCCTACCTGGATGCCGGTGCCGACATCCTCGAAACCAACACCTTCAACGCCACGCGCATTTCCATGGCCGACTACGGCATGGAAGAACTCGCCTACGAATTGAACGTGGAAGGCGCACGCCTGGCGCGCAAGATCGCCGACGCCAAGACCCTGGAAAACCCGACCAAGCCGCGTTTCGTCGCCGGCGTGCTCGGCCCTACCAGCCGCACCTGCTCGCTGTCGCCGGACGTGAACAACCCCGGCTACCGCAACGTGACCTTCGATGAATTGGTGGAGAACTACACCGAGGCCACCAAGGGCCTGATCGAAGGCGGCGCCGACCTGATCCTGATCGAGACCATCTTCGACACCCTCAACGCCAAGGCCGCGATCTTCGCCGTGCAAGGCGTGTTCGAGGAGTTGAATGTCGAGCTGCCGATCATGATCTCCGGCACCATCACCGACGCCTCCGGCCGTACCCTGTCGGGCCAGACCACCGAAGCGTTCTGGAACTCCGTGGCCCATGCCAAGCCGCTGTCCGTCGGCCTCAACTGCGCCCTGGGTGCCAGCGAGTTGCGCCCGTACCTGGAGGAGCTGTCGAACAAGGCCAACACCCATGTGTCCGCGCACCCCAACGCCGGCCTGCCCAACGAATTCGGCGAGTACGACGAACTGCCGTCGCAAACCGCCAAAGTCATCGAGGAATTCGCCCAGAGCGGCTTCCTGAATATCGTCGGCGGCTGCTGCGGCACCACGCCGGGCCATATCGAAGCCATCGCCAAGGCCGTGGCCGGGTATGCGCCGCGCGTGATCCCGGACATTCCCAAGGCCTGCCGCCTGTCGGGCCTGGAGCCGTTCACGATTGATCGCAGCTCGCTGTTCGTCAACGTCGGCGAGCGGACCAACATCACCGGTTCCGCGCGCTTTGCCCGCCTGATCCGTGAAGACAACTACACCGAGGCCCTGGAAGTCGCCCTGCAGCAGGTCGAAGCCGGCGCCCAGGTGATCGACATCAACATGGACGAAGGCATGCTGGATTCGAAGAAGGCCATGGTGACCTTCCTCAATCTGATTGCCGGCGAACCGGACATTTCCCGCGTACCGATCATGATCGACTCCTCGAAGTGGGAAGTCATCGAGGCTGGCCTCAAGTGCATCCAGGGCAAGGGCATCGTCAACTCGATCAGCATGAAGGAAGGCGTCGAGCAGTTCATTCACCATGCCAAGCTGTGCAAACGCTACGGCGCGGCTGTTGTGGTGATGGCGTTCGACGAAGCCGGCCAGGCCGACACCGAGGCGCGCAAGAAAGAAATCTGTAAACGCTCCTACGACATCCTGGTGAATGAAGTCGGCTTCCCGCCGGAAGACATCATCTTCGACCCGAACATCTTCGCGGTCGCCACCGGTATCGAGGAGCACAACAACTACGCCGTCGACTTCATCAACGCCTGTGCCTATATCCGCGACGAGCTGCCGTACGCGCTGACCTCCGGCGGCGTGTCCAACGTGTCGTTCTCGTTCCGCGGCAACAACCCGGTGCGCGAGGCGATCCACTCGGTGTTCCTGCTGTATGCGATCCGCAACGGCCTGACCATGGGGATCGTCAACGCCGGCCAGCTGGAGATCTACGACCAGATCCCGACCGAGCTGCGCGACGCCGTGGAAGACGTGGTGCTCAACCGCACCCCGGAAGGCACCGATGCCCTCCTCGCCATTGCCGACAAGTACAAGGGTGACGGCAGCGTCAAGGAAGCCGAGACCGAGGAATGGCGTGGCTGGGACGTCAACAAGCGCCTGGAACACGCACTGGTCAAGGGCATCACCACCCACATCGTCGAAGACACCGAGGAATCCCGCCAGTCGTTCGCGCGCCCCATCGAGGTGATCGAAGGCCCGTTGATGTCCGGCATGAACATCGTCGGCGACCTGTTCGGCGCCGGCAAAATGTTCCTGCCCCAGGTGGTCAAGTCCGCACGCGTGATGAAGCAGGCCGTGGCCCACCTGATCCCGTTCATCGAGCTGGAAAAAGGCGACAAGCCGGAAGCCAAGGGCAAGATCCTGATGGCAACGGTGAAGGGCGACGTGCACGACATCGGCAAGAACATCGTCGGCGTGGTGCTCGGTTGCAACGGCTATGACATTGTCGACCTGGGCGTGATGGTGCCGGCGGAGAAGATCCTGCAGGTGGCCAAGGAGCAGAAGTGCGACATCATCGGGCTCTCGGGCCTGATCACCCCGTCCCTGGACGAGATGGTCCACGTAGCCCGCGAGATGCAGCGCCAGGACTTCTACCTGCCGCTGATGATCGGCGGCGCGACCACCTCCAAGGCGCACACGGCGGTGAAAATCGAACCCAAGTACAGCAACGACGCAGTGATCTACGTGACCGACGCCTCGCGCGCGGTGGGCGTGGCCACGCAGCTGCTGTCCAAGGAGCTGAAGGCCGGCTTCGTCGAGAAGACTCGCCTGGAATACATCGACGTGCGTGAGCGCACCTCCAACCGCAGCGCGCGCACCGAACGCCTGAGCTACCCGGCGGCCATCGCCAAGAAGCCGCAGTTCGACTGGGCAACCTACACGCCGGTGAAGCCGACCTTTACCGGCTCCAGGGTGCTGGACAATATCGACCTCAAGGTGCTGGCCGAGTACATCGACTGGACCCCTTTCTTTATCTCCTGGGACCTGGCCGGCAAATTCCCGCGCATCCTCGACGATGAAGTGGTCGGCGAAGCCGCCACCGCGCTGTATGCCGATGCCCAGGAAATGCTCAAGAAGCTGATCGACGAAAAGCTCATCAGCGCACGTGCCGTGTTCGGCTTCTGGCCGACCAACCAAGTGCAGGACGATGACCTGGAAGTCTACGGTGATGACGGCCAGCCGATCGCCCGGCTGCACCACCTGCGCCAGCAGATCATCAAGACCGACGGCAAGCCGAACTTCTCCCTGGCCGACTTCGTCGCACCCAAGGACAGCGGCGTGACCGACTACATCGGTGGCTTCATCACCACCGCTGGCATCGGCGCCGAAGAAGTGGCCAAGGCCTACCAGGACGCGGGGGACGACTACAACTCGATCATGGTCAAGGCCCTCGCCGACCGCCTCGCCGAAGCCTGCGCCGAGTGGCTGCACCAGCAGGTGCGTAAAGAGCACTGGGGGTATGCCAAGGACGAGCAACTGGATAACGAGGCGCTGATCAAGGAGCAGTACAGCGGCATCCGCCCTGCCCCCGGCTACCCTGCCTGCCCGGATCACACCGAGAAAGCCCAGCTGTTCCAACTGCTCGACCCCGAGGCCCGCGAAATGCACGCCGGGCGCAGCGGTGTGTTCCTCACCGAGCACTACGCGATGTTCCCGGCGGCGGCGGTCAGCGGTTGGTACTTCGCCCACCCGCAGGCGCAGTATTTTGCCGTGGGCAAGATCGACAAGGACCAGGTCAGCAGCTACACCGCGCGCAAAGGCCAGGACCTGGCCGTGACCGAGCGCTGGTTGGCCCCCAACCTGGGCTACGACAACTGACGCCTGGGGGATTGTCTATGCTGTCCCTCACACACCTTGTGTCGAGGGATGTATGGACGATCCAGCCAACAACAAGCCGCCAACCTTCTGGCAGATGCTCCACAGCGTGATGGCGGCCGCCTTTGGCGTGCAGAGCGGCAAGAACCGCGCCCGCGACTTCACTCACGGCAAGCCCAGCCACTTTGTGATCCTGGGCATTCTGTTCACGGCGGTGTTTGCGCTGACGCTGTTTGGCATCGTGCAACTGGTGCTGCACGTGGCTGGCGTGTAAACCCAACCTGTCTGCAGGAGCTGGCAAGCCAGCTCTTACAGGGGTCCGTATCTATAACTACTGGTGGCTGACCCAGAACACGGCGGTTCCAACCACCAGGATTATCAAGAACAGAATGGCCCAGGCGTCCACGGTACTGTCGGGTTTACGGGCTTTTGTCGAATTGCTCATCGCATCGCCTCTTGTCGGTTTTATAGGTGATCACGTTCAGACACGATCACAGTAAAGTCGACGATTGCCCGCATGACAAATGTGGGTATCGCGATAACCGTTCTCATTAGTCATTTTGGTTATTTGCATATACTCAAACATCACTTTTGCGCATAAACGCAAACTGGTATCGTGCGCCGGCTCCGTTGGGAGTGCGCGGCCGTGCGCGCAGATTTGCCGAGAACAGGACCTATATGTACGTATACGACGAATACGATCAGCGCATCATCGAGGACCGCGTCAAGCAGTTCCGTGATCAGACCCGACGCTACCTAGCAGGTGAACTGAGCGAAGAAGAGTTCCGCCCTCTGCGCCTGCAAAATGGCCTTTATGTTCAGCGCTTTGCGCCGATGTTGCGAGTTGCCGTGCCCTACGGCCAGTTGACCTCGCGCCAGATGCGCATGATGGCCAAGATTGCCCGCGACTTCGACAAAGGCTATGCCCACATCAGTACCCGCCAGAACGTGCAGTTCAACTGGCCGGCGCTGGAAGATGTGCCGGACATCCTGGCTGAACTGGCGACCGTGCAGATGCACGCCATTCAGACCAGCGGTAACTGCCTGCGCAACGTGACCACCGACCAGTTTGCCGGCGTTGCCGCCGACGAGCTGATCGACCCACGCCCCTGGTGTGAAATCGTCCGCCAATGGACCACATTCCACCCAGAATTCGCCTACCTGCCGCGCAAGTTCAAGATCGCCATCAATGGCTCGACTTCGGACCGTGCGGCCATCGAAGTCCACGACATCGGCCTGGAGCCGGTGTACAACGCCGCCGGCGAGCTGGGCTTCCGCGTGCTGGTGGGCGGTGGCCTCGGCCGGACCCCGGTGGTCGGTGCGTTCATCAACGAATTCCTGCCGTGGCAGGACCTGTTGAGCTACCTCGACGCGATCCTGCGGGTCTACAACCGCTATGGCCGTCGTGACAACAAGTACAAGGCCCGGATCAAGATCCTGGTCAAGGCGCTGACCCCTGAGGTATTCGCCCAGAAAGTCGACGCCGAGATGGAACACCTGCGCGGCGGCCAGACCACCCTGACCGAAGCCGAAGTACACCGTGTGGCCAAGCACTTCGTCGACCCCGAGTACAAGGCCCTGAGCAATCAGGACGCCGAGCTCGCCGCGCTCGACCAGCAGCACCCAGGCTTTGCCCGCTGGCGCACCCGCAACACCCTGGCGCACAAACGTCCTGGCTATGTGGCAGTGACCCTGTCGCTGAAACCGACCGGCGTTGCCCCGGGCGATATCACCGACAAACAGCTGGACGCCGTCGCCGACCTGGCCGACCGCTACAGCTTCGGTCAACTGCGCACTTCCCACGAGCAGAACATCATTCTCGCGGACGTTGAACAGAGCCAACTGTTCACCCTGTGGGGCGAGCTGCGCGAAGGCGGTTTCGCCACGCCGAACATCGGCCTGTTGACCGACATCATCTGCTGCCCGGGCGGCGACTTCTGCTCCCTGGCCAACGCCAAGTCGATCCCGATCGCCGAATCGATCCAGCGCCGCTTCGACGACCTGGACTACCTGTTCGACATCGGCGAGCTGGACTTGAACATCTCCGGTTGCATGAACGCCTGTGGTCACCACCACGTCGGCCACATCGGCATCCTGGGCGTGGACAAGAAAGGCGAAGAATTCTACCAAGTGTCCCTGGGTGGCAGCGCCAGCCGCGATGCGAGCCTGGGCAAGATCCTCGGCCCGTCCTTCGCCCAGGAAGCCATGCCCGAGGTGATCGGCAAGCTGATCGACGTGTACATCGAACAGCGCACCGAAGATGAGCGTTTCATCGACACCTACCAGCGCATCGGCATTGACCTGTTCAAGGAGCGCGTCTATGCAGCGAATCATTAAGAACAACGAAGTCGTCGACGAAACCTGGCACCTGCTGCCCAAGGACGCGAGCTTCGATGGCATTTCCAACTGCGACGACCTGATCGTGCCGCTGGCCCTGTGGCGCGAACACGGTCACGCCCTCAAGGCCCGCGACGGCGGCCTGGGTGTGTGGCTGGACGCCGATGAAGAGGCCGAGGAAATCGGCGAAGACGTGGCGCACTTCCAGGTTATCGCCCTGAACTTCCCGGCCTTCACCGATGGTCGCAACTACTCCAACGCCCGCCTGTTGCGTGACCGCTACGGTTACAAGGGCGAGCTGCGGGCGATTGGCGACGTGCTGCGCGACCAGCTGTTCTACCTGCACCGCTGCGGCTTCGATGCCTTCGCCTTGCGCGCCGACAAAGACCCGTACGAAGCACTGGAAAGCCTCAAGGATTTCTCGGTGACGTACCAGGCTGCAACGGATGAACCGCTGCCGCTGTTCCGTCGCCGCTGAGTCTGCACAAATGAAAAAGCCCTGGCATGCCAGGGCTTTTTTATGAGTTGAGTTTGATCGACGCCAGCACCTGTTTCTGCCCCATCGAACACGGCACACCTTCGGGTTGCGCGCGTACTGCGTCGATCACCCCGAGTAACTGCGCCTTGCTGTGCGCCAGTTGTGCCTGCATCGCTTCAATCTGCTCGACCTTGCGTTCGAGCGCCTCGATCAGCTCGTCGCGCTTGTGCTCGCCGGGGGCCGGCATCAGCGCCTTGAGTTCCTGCAAGGTGAAACCGGCCTGCTGCGCGCTCTGAATCAAGCGCAGCGTCTGCAAGGCCTCGGGTGCATAGCGGCGATAGCCATTGGCCTGGCGCCCCACCTGGCTGATCAGCCCTTCGGCTTCATAGAAACGGATACGCGACGCCGCCAGCCCGCTCTGTTTGGCCAACTCACCAATATTCATCGACACTGCCTGCTTGACATTAAAGTTAACTTTAAGCTTAGCCTGAGGCCTCCCCTGCTCAGGAGTCAACCCATGTCACCCTTTGAACCCTTGCAACTGCCCAACGGCCAAGTCATCGCCAACCGTATCGCCAAGGCCGCGATGGAAGAGAATATGGCGGATGCCCAACAGGCCCCATCCCGCGAATTGAAGCAGTTGTACAAGACCTGGGCAGACGGCGAACCGGGCCTGCTGCTGACCGGCAACGTGATGATCGACCGCCACGCCATGACCGGCCCCGGCGGCGTGGCCCTCGAAGACGAACAGCACCTGGACAGCTTTCGCGAATGGGCCGATGTGGCCCGCGCCAAGGGCGTGCATTTCTGGGTGCAGCTCAGCCATCCGGGCCGCCAGACCATGGCCAACCTGGGCCAGCAGGCAATAGCGCCTTCCGCCGTCGCCCTTGACCTGGGCGGCTTTTCCAAGATGTTCGCCAAGCCCAGGGCCATGACGGAGGAGGATATCCAGGACGTGATCAAGCGCTTCGCCACCAGCGCCCGCCTGGCAGAAAAAGCCGGCTTTACCGGGGTACAGATTCACGGCGCGCATGGCTACCTGATCAGCCAGTTTCTGTCGCCGCTGAGCAATCGGCGCACCGACCGTTGGGGCGGTTCGCTGGAGAACCGTGCGCGCCTGTTGCTGGAGGTGATCCACGCAGTGCGCGCCAACGTGAGCCCGTCATTTTGCGTAGCAGTCAAACTCAATTCGGCGGACTTCCAGCGCGGCGGCTTCGACGAGGCCGACGCACGCGCCGTGATCGAGATGCTCAACCCGCTGCCCGTCGACCTGCTCGAGCTGTCCGGCGGCAGCTATGAAGCACCGGCCATGCAGGGCGAAGCACGCGACGGCCGCACCCTGGCGCGTGAAGCCTACTTCCTGGCCTTCGCCAGCGAAGTGGCCGCCATCGCCACGATGCCGGTAATGGTCACCGGTGGTATCCGCCGCCTGCCCATCGTGCAACAAGTGCTCGACAGCGGCATCGCCATGGCCGGCATCGCCACCGCACTGACCCTGGAGCCGCAGCTGATCAAGCATTGGCGCGAAGGCCGCGACCTCAACCCGCAACTGCAACCTATCGACTGGAAGCGCAAACCCCTGGCCGCCCTCGCCATCCTCGCCGTGGTGCGCTACCAGATGCGCCGCCTGAGCCGTGGGCACCGGCCCAATCCCAAGGTGATCGCATGGACGGCGCTGGTCCGCGACCAGTGGTTTATCGCGCGGCGTACCCGGCAATACCGTGCGGCCACGACGCAATCTTCACATTAAGCGCGGAGCATTCGCCGTGATCGAACTGTCCCCTATTGATCAGCAATTTTTAACCTCACTGACGATTGGAGTTCTTCATGGCGAAAATCAACCTGGCCCAGCAATTGGCGACCACCCTTGAACAGGCGGGCATCAAGCGCATCTGGGGCCTGACCGGCGACAGCCTCAATGGCCTCACCGACGCCCTGCGCACCATGGACAGCATCGAGTGGATGCACGTGCGCCACGAAGAAGTGGCCGCCTTCGCCGCCGGTGCCGAGGCCGCCGCCACCGGTGAACTGACCGTGTGCGCCGGCAGCTGCGGGCCGGGCAACCTGCACTTGATCAATGGCCTGTTCGACTGCCATCGCAACCATGTGCCGGTACTGGCGATTGCGGCGCAGATCCCTTCGTCCGAGATCGGCCTGAACTACTTCCAGGAAACCCATCCCCAGGAGTTGTTCAAGGAGTGCAGCCACTTCATCGAGCTGGTCACCAACCCCGAGCAGATGCCGCACGTGCTGCACCGCGCCATGCGCTCGGCGATCCTCAATCGCGGCGTGGCGGTGGTGGTGATTCCGGGGGATGTGTCGCTGCTGGAGGTCGAAGACAAACTCAAGCCCTGGCCGGCCCTGCACGCACCGCGCACCCTGCCGGCGGAACAGGACCTGCAGCGCCTGACCGAAATCCTCGAGAGCAGCGAGAAAGTCACCCTGCTGTGCGGCAGTGGCTGCGCCGGTGCCCACGATCAGGTGGTCGCCCTGGCCGACGCCCTGGGTGCCCCAGTGGTGCACGCCCTGCGCGGCAAGGAGCACGTGGAATGGGACAACCCGTTCGACGTGGGCATGACCGGCCTGATCGGCTTCAGCTCCGGTTACCACGCCATGCTCGACTGCGACACGCTGATCATGCTCGGCACCGACTTCCCGTATCGCCAGTTCTACCCGACTGACGCGAA